>JAJEJO010005002.1:162825-243275 GCA_020662805.1 Glaucomys volans | reverse complement strand
GACAGAGCACTAATCTCCAGAATCTACCAAGTACTCAAAAATCTTTACACCAAGAACACCAATAACCCAATCAATAAATGGGCCAAGGAAATGAACAGACACTTTACAGAGGAAGATCTACAAGCAATCAACAGATTTATGAAAAAATGTTCAACATCACTCGTTATAAGAGAAATGCAAATCAAAACCACCTTAAGATTTCATCTTACCCCAATTAGAATGTCTTTTATTAAGAACACTGGTAACAACAGGTGTTGGCGAGGATGTGGGGAAAAGGGTACACTCATACATTGGTGGTGGGAGTGCAAGTTGGTGTAGCCACTCTGGAAAGCAGTGTGGACATTCCTTAGAAAACTTGGAATGGATCCACCATTTTACCCAGCTATCCCACTCCTTGGCCTATACCCAAAGGACTTAAAATTAGATTGCTACAGTGATGCAGCCACATCAATGTTCATAGCTGCTCAATTCACAATAGGTAGATTATGGAATCTACCTAGATGCCCTTCAGTAGATGAATGGATAAAGAAACTGTGGTATAGATACACAATGGGATATTACTCAGCCATAAAGAAGAATAAAATTATGGCATTTGTAGGTAAATGGATGATGTTGGAGACTGTTATGCTAAGTGAGATCAGCCAATCCCAAAAATCCAAAAGCCGAATGGTCTCTCTGATAAATGAATGATGATGCATAATGCGGGGGGGAAGGGTGGCAAGAATGGAGGAAGGATAGATAGCATAGAGGGAAGGGAGGGGTGGGGGCGGGTGGGGGGTGAAAATAATATCAGAATGTGTGACAGATACCATTGCCCTGTGTACATGCATGAACGCACAGATGGTGTGACTCTACTTTGTGTACAACCAGTGAAACAATAGCTGTACTCCATTTGTGTTCAATGAATCAATAAGTAAATTTAAAAAATATAAAAAAAAGAAAGAAAAAAAAAGAAGCAAAGTAGGCATTTGACAAACATGTAGAGTGCCAAATTAGAGCTGATAATAAAGACCTTCAACTTTAGTGGATTACTCCTTAATGGCCAATAAAGTCAATTAAAGGGACTGTGGTGCATTGGTGTAGGACATGCATATCCCTTCTTGTCAGAATTTAGACTGATGCTTATGGCAATAGTGACACACAAGTAGTATATACACTTGCCTTCTTTAACTTAAATAGGAGTTCTTTGAGGGGATTTGAAGTTCACAATGAAACCAGTCACCTGGGGCATATATAAAGGAGGTTGAAATAAAATTGAATATTTGTTTTCAAGTGTCAAACATTGTGAATTATAGAAAGTGGAGTACATTACACACTATCAGCAATATCTGAAGCTCTGACACAGATTGTTCTGTTGAGGCTTTGTATTGTGGCCTTAGTTTATACAAAGACATCTTTTACCTTAATTTGTATTCTGGGCAATCTGTATGGCAAGGCATTTCCAGATTTCTTTACCCAAAAGGGTATAACTTTTAGGCAATGACTCAAGAACTTGCAGAAAGGTACAGGTGGGGCCATGTGCTGACTGGAGCATTCAGTGCTAAGGTGACTGAAGGAAATATAGTCATTTATGTTGAATGTTCAGTTTGGTACTTCTTCAGAGATGTTCTGGTTAAGAGATGAAATGGCAGCAACACTCCATTGAGCTATCACCTATATGGGTGGCAATATTATCTGTATAGTGCATGAACTTCCATTGTTGTTCACTCAGTTGATCCCAAAGAGGGGAGAGGGATGACCTTCCCTAGCACCATGACATTTGGAAAAGGACTGAAAACAGGGGAGGTCACTCCTTCCTCAGGTATAATATACCTGAGAGTCCAGCTTTGGTTTTCTCCTATAGCAACTAGGCCTTGGAAGCCATGTCAAGATTTTAGGATGCTGTTTTTATAATCCAAGGTATAATGGACAGCTGAGTAGGGAGGGTCATGAGTCCAGGGTCTAAAAGGGCCTTTATTTCAGAAGAGACCAGCATGTGGCCAGGAATTTCAGCTTTTATTAATCAGGATTTTCCAGAGAAACCTATATATGTTGTATTTTTCTATTGTGTATCTAGAAATAGACTTATTATAAGATATTGACTCAGGCAAGTATGGAGGCTGAAAAGTCCAATGATCTGCCATCTGCACACTGGAGAGATGAGAAGGCTGGTGGTATAGTTTGAAAACTTGAGACCCAAAGAGCCAATGGTGTAGATCTAGTCTAGATCTGTAGGCCTGAGAATCAGGAATGTTAAGATAAGAATAGATCAATTTATAGCTCATGCAGTAAGGTAGAGAATGAAATGAATGTTCTTTACCTTTTTGTTCTATTTAGTCCCTTAATGGATTTGATGATGCCAACCTGCTTTTGAGAGGATGCTGTGCATTAATCAGTTCACCAATTCAAATGCTATTTTTCTTCCAGAAACACCCTCATGGGCATCCAGAATTAATATTTAACTAGCTATCTGGGCATCCTGTGGCCCAGTCAAATTGATACATAAAATTAAACATCACATTGCTCTAATGGCATGCCCACAGAGGGCAATCTCTCGCATTAGAAATATATGGAAACAATTTAATGTTTGGTATGGTTTGAATATCCCCCCCAAATTCACATTTTGAAACTTAATTGCCAATGAGTTAGTATTAGAATATATGGCCTATAGATTAAGTTGTGAGGGCAGAAATCTTCAGGAATGGGATTAATGATTTTATAAAAGATGTTTGAGTGAGCTATTCCTCCTTTTTTACCCTTCTATGAAGTGAGGGCAGAGCATTGAGGTGCTGTAAATGGAGGGGGGTGCTTTCATCAGTCACAGAATCTGCCAGGGCCCTAATCTTGGACTTAGCCTCTAGAGCTATGAGAAATAAATTTATATTATTTATGAAAAAAGTTATATGGGCAACTTATGCTTATCATGGTTTATCCAGAAATTCTAGGAGGTATAATAGGAGGCTGCCTCTACAAGTGAAGGAGGTTGCCCCTATAAATTAAGGAGTCTCAGGGACATTAATGACTGAGACTGTTGAATAAGCATTAAACATAATATATTGGGCAAATACAATAGCTAAATCTATGCCAGTTGCTGATTGGATGGATTGTCAATATTGGTAATATTGGGTATTGGGTATAGAGGCCTTAATGGATGGTACTACACCTTTAAGGTTTCAATAATCTAGTGTGAGATGCCATGATTTCCAAGTTTAAACACAGGCACTTGGGTTGTTAAGAAGAGAGTGAAGAAAATGATCCTTTCATTAAATAGATCTTGTGTAATGGGTTTCAATCCTAGAAAGTCATGCTTTAATTTATTTTGGGATTTATATTGGGGTATATTAAATATTGGAAATGGAAATATGATCTATGGAGTCACATTTTCCCTAGCCAATTTGTATTAAAGACTTAAGTACTCTTAATTTATTGCTCATTCTGTTGAAGCATCCATGCCCATTATAGATGTGTCCTAAAATTAGTCTGATGGTTGCTGTGACCACCAGAAATTTAGGCAAAATATTAGTTTCAATGGGTAAGGAGAAGCATCTCTCTTTATTTTTTATGTTATATTCAGTAACTTTGCTAAGATTATGAGGAGTTCCATGTTTAAATTTAGTGAGATCCACAAGTATAACTGTAATCTCAGCCCCAGTATTAAGGCCCTGAAACCTTGATAATTGATGAATTTTAGTGGATATTGAAGTGAATTCAGAACCTATGTTGTAGAGGTGCAAAAGTCAGCTGGCACCTTTGTATTTTTTGTTGTATTAATACTTGTATTAATGTTGAATTTCTGATTTGGTCCAATTGTGAACTTCTGTTGAAGCTCTTTATTTACTTACCAGTATCCTGATTTCTTTCCTTCCTATTCCCCACCTCCAGTCTCACTGGATGTATTTGAGGACATGTCCCCTCAACTTTGCCCTTATTTATGAATTTATTCCTTCAGAGAACCTGAAATCAATATTGTCATGATGAGGTGCCTTCTCTATGGCAATAGCTGTTTTATAAATTTAAGAACCCTAGATGTGAGTCACCGTGCAATGAGTGTCATAGGTAGCTTTCCCTATAACTCCAAAATTGAGAACTCTGTTGCTATGAAGTCATAGGTGATAGCTTTAGAGGATATTTAAGGATCCTGGCAAGCTATGTCTATAAGTGTGGACTTCAGTGTACTACCTAATGGCTAATTTATTTCCTTTCCTTTCTGAACAAATTTATTTAAGATATTTTGTGCTTCTAGACATCTGAAGACAGGCATAATGGTTAATTTGAATTGTCAACTTGATTGAATTAAGAGGTGATGAAGATTAGGAGGCTTCTGGGTGTGTCCATAAGGGCTTGTCTAGGAATGATTGGCATGTGGGATAGCAAACTGCCCTAAGCTTGGGCAGCACCATTTAATAGGTTGGAGGATTGAATGGAATAAAAGTTGGAAGAACAAGGAAGAAGTCATGGATGCAAGCTCAATTCTTCTCTATGGGGTTCTTGAATGCTGTTGCGATTGCCTGAGGACATCAGAGTCTCACTTCTTCACTCTTCCAAAGTGGACTCTGCCAGTGATTCTCCAGGGAGTTTGCAGACATCTTAGGTCTCAGACTGGGATAGAATCATTTATCCCTCTTGTTCTGAGGCATCAGCATCTTGGACTGTGCAGCTACTGGTTTCTCCAGCTCTCCAGACAGCAGATGGCCACTGTAGACTATCCAGGTTCTGGTTGTGTAAACCAATCTAATAAAATCCACTTTTCTAATCATTCTTCCTGTTGATTTTGTTCCTCTTGAGAACCCTGAATATTAATTACAACAGGAATTTCAGTTTCTTTATCCATCCAATCACCCATAGCACATACCTTTTGGTTGTTTATAGGCACAGTGACTTACCTCATAGGTAGACTCCTCTTGTTCTTCCTCCCCTTCCCCTTATTTTTTTACTCCTCCATATCCTCTAGGGACTTCAGTCAATCTTCTTAAGGTTAGGGTACTCAGTAAACTTAATTGACTTGTGGCCTAAGTGGAGGCCATCAAGTCACATGATCACAAGATTAACTCTTTAGCATGTTAGTAAGGAACAGTGCTAAGGAAGCCTAGCCACTTTGGCTAGAGGTTTTGCATTGGGAAAGTAATTGAGTTACCTTCTTCAGTACTTTTGAGATGACTGGTATCAGATACTTCTCTTTTAATTTTATTATCAGCATTTGGGTCATGGAATAGCATGGTATGCACCTTGATATTTTGGGGAATCAGAAAAGTTCCCATGGTAGCAGTAAGGGAAGCAGCAGCCCAGGGGACAGGAAAAGCTACAACTTGCCTGAACAACAATGACTCCTGTTAGGCAAATGGGGTTCCATGATTTATTCTCCCCTGCAGTATTGGCATCTTAATTTTCCAAGAAAACTTACAATGGGTCTTTGTCAGGCCCATCCTTAGGGGTACACAATCACAAGTGATTTACACTTAGTGATGGTCATGAGGCTAGACATAAGCTCAGAAAGATCTTGCCTGCCTGTTGGTAAGCAAAACTAAAGTTTTCCCTGGATAAGACACTGTTTTGTCACTGATTTTGCAGGTGAGAATCTCAGTGACTGCTTGCCAAACATAGGCTGAACCCCATCATATATCATGTTTGGCTATAGTCCATTAGCAGCAATTCTTATCTGAGAACAAGATCATATTAATAAAGACAACAAAGTGCTGCTCAGGCCAAAGTACAAGTTCATCACCAACTTATAGTTTCATCCCAGGTAACCTTCACTATATCATGGAGATAGCTGAAAACAGGAAATGCTGACAGTGTCCTTAGTCATGGTTGGGCTACTTTGTTCATGGCGAAAATTGTTTCAGTTGTCTTGTGTTCAATCCTTTAGTGGAGAGTGAATCATGTTCTAAGATTGCAGGGATTGCCAAATATATGATACCTGATACTGGAGAGATGATATCTGTAACAGTTTATTAATAACATAACCACAGCCTCAGGGAAGAAGACATAGCATGCCATGCAAGGATACAATGGGGTTGTGTTTGGGAACAGAGAGGACAAGCTAGGGTTGTGGAAAGCAACATTTAAAATACCAAGAGGGTGAGGTGACCCCTATTACCTAAGGAAAATGTGATTGGTTTATTTGAATAATTACATTTGCTGGCAGCATACTGAAACTGCATGCTCTGGTATGAGCAGAAACTGCTCTACCTGGTCCCTTTGACAAGGAGGGCTGTTTGGCTTGGGGGCCTTATGTGTTGGAGCAGGTTGGGAGTAGGTATGTGCAGTAAGTTCATTTGAATATTTTCAAGTTTTCCCAGATGTTAAAGCAGCACATAATATTGGGCCACAATTTTAGGCTTTACACCACAGGTTATAAGCCACCTAAAAGGGCAACAGAAAGAAAAAAGGTGAAATAAGGAGCTCTGAAAAGAATCTGTTGACTTGTTGGGTGGGCAGTTTAAGTTCCGAACTCAAACATACTCTTATGGATATTAACTAAACTTTATTACTCCCATCCAGGCATGAATCTGGGTTGCTTGTGGATTTGAACCACCAATTGACTTCTTTTCTCTGATCCAACTGTGGGACATTAGATTATGTTGGCTCAGAAATTTAACATTTAGTCCTAATATTGAAATTGAGAACCTAGCACCTCACCTAACAGAAATATTTAATCAAAGGCATTGGTCTTTGAAGGAATTACATACCCACTCATTTGGGAACCCCTTCTTTGGAACTTGCTTTCTCTGGCACAGTGTTCATATTCTGAAATATATTCTGAAAGTGTAACAGGTTGCAACTGCTATAATTGCCCCAATTTCCTTTCATTAAATGTTGTAGTCCCATCACTTTTTCTCTTCTGGATATACTCTGGGCCTTTTGAGCTGACAATTAGTTAAATTTAAGAACCAGTTTGGTCTAATGTGCTAATAAGAGGAGGACATTGGTCTTCCATCCTTTCCCAGTGGATATATGTGCATTTCAGTGGTGTTTTACAGAAAGAACACTTGCTCTGACTTTGCGAATCAGATGAAGTTCTACTTGGTGACTAAATGTCCAGGCTATATTCTCAAGCTACTGAATTATGATCTGGATCTATTATGACTCTTATAACATTGGACACATTCCTTAATGTCTTTTGTGCTTCAGTTTCCATATAGGCAAAATGAAAGCAATAATAGCTAACATTTATCAAGCACTTAATATGTGCAGGTCTTATGTATGTGAAATCCTCATAATACTTCTATGAGGTAAATGCTGGTGCTACCCCTTTCCACATAGGAAAAAATTATTGTTATATCTATTCTCAAGGTCTCATAGTTAGAAAAATATAACTGACATTTATTTAGCACTTATTATGTGCTAAGAATTACTCCGAGTATTTTTATAAACATCTTCTTATTTAATCTTCATAACTTTTGAATGCATTTTCAGAATGATTCAGCAACCAAATTATCATACATTCAGTTTCCCCATTAGCAGAACTACTGACCTTGTAAAGTTGAGATAGAAGTTTTGCAACTTCATAAGACTGGTAGGATAATAAAATGAAGTAATATGGATAAAGTATAGCTTAGTCACACAGAACATGCCCAATAAGCAAGAAGTCTACTTTGAATTATATGGTTTAGTCTCTCTGGGTGTCTCGGTCTATTTGGATTGCTATAGCAAAATACCATAAACTGGGCAGATTATAAACAGCAAACATTTACTTCTCACAGTTCTAGAGCCTGGATAGTCCAAGATCAAGGCACCAGAAAATTTATTGTTTAGTGAGGGCCCACTTCGTCATTCATAGGTGGCCATGTTTTCATTGTTTCTTACATAAGAAAGGACAAAGGAACAATTTTGGAATTTTTAAATAAGGGAACTGATCCCACTTACAAAGAATCTGTCCTCCTTGCCCAATCACCTCCCAAAGACTTTACCTTCTAATACCATCACTTAGGGAGTTTGAAGTTCAAAACATGAAGTTCAAGGAAACGGGAACATTCAGACCATATCTCTGGACCAGGGCCATATGTGACAATGGTTTCTTACTTCCCTTGTGCAAGGCGTTTTATTTTCTCACTGTCCATCTTTGTACAAATGAACATTCCTCAGGTACACTTAATTATCTGAAAGAATGGCCACAGCTCACAACTTCCACATGAGCCATTTATTTTTGTAGTTTTTGCTGCATTTTCAGTAATGGCTGCAATTATTTTTTAAACAGCAAACTTTATACAAAATAACTGAAAGTAAATACCTTCTATAAATTCTGAGAATGAGCTATGGTACTGGTAGGGTGTAGATGCAAGCATTTATTGAACTTACTGGAACATGTTCTTATGTTAATCATAGAATAAAAAAAATGAATAAATGCTTGTGTTATTACTATGTTTCATATGCCATAATAAGATGTCTAATAATTAGAGGCTTATCTCTGCTACTCCTTTAAGTCATTCTATGAACTAGGTATTATTATTATTACTCTGTTTTAAAGAAGACAAAATGTAGCTAGATTATGTAACTTACCCAATGTCTTAAACTTGTAAACTGGTAGTAATTTCATCAGATTCAAAAGCCCAAGTGTTTACTTTCCTTTCTGTTCCAGTCTTCACTTGATTTCAATCTATTTTCTGAAATATAGCATATGCCAATAAGGATTCTCATAAATAAAACAAAACCCTCGATTTGTTTTTACAAAAAAAAAAAAAGGAAAAATTTCCTTTTCAATCTCTGAAAATACTGTCAAAATTCATTTTAAAGTCTATAAATTATGAATCACAAAAGGGAAACAGGTTTTTTTGTTGTTCTTTGTTATAAAGATTTAATTTAGTGTGCCTTAAATACTGTTCTAAGTGGAAAATTGGACTTATGAAATAATCTTTGAAAAACAGTTCTATCTTCAAATATGTTTGGAAAATTCTGCATTTTATCTCCTTCTTTGAAGGAGAACATTAAAGAATAACATTTATAAATGTCTTAAAAGAATCAAGAATTCTTACAGCAAAAGAATCTGTGTGTGATTTGAGATATATTGGGACATGGAAACTTTTTATGGCATTTGCAGGTAAATGGGTGGAGTTGGAGAATATCATGCTAAGTGAAATAAGCCAAACACAAAAAAACAAACACCAAATGTTTTCTCTTATAAGCAGATTGTGCTCCATTTGTGTACAATGTGCCTAAATGCATTCTACTCTCATGTATAACTAATTAAAACAAATTACAAAACAAAAAAGATTGTTTGGCCATTGGAAAATGCAGAAGAGTGTGAATAAATTAAAGTATTCCAGATTCTGTTTTTTTTGGGCAGTGCTGGGATTGAACCCAGGGCCTTGTGCTTGCGAGGCAGGCACTCTACCAACTGAGCTATATCCCCAGTCCCAAAATATTCCATATTCTTACATTCCAGAAACAACAGCTTTTATCCAGCATTTTTTTGTTCACATGTAAAATTCAAACAGCACTCATTTTAGCTGGGCATTGTCTTAGAGACTACAACATGTGTCTAATAAAATGATACTATGATGGTTAATTTGGATTTCCATCTTGATTGGATTAAGAGATGACTAAGGTTCTATCTTCTTGCAATGAGCAGCTACTAGCTCCTCTGGCTCTGCAGCCTACAGATGACCATTGTGGAATTATCTACCTTCTGATCCTGTAAGCCAATCTAGTAAGTCCCCTTTAGGGTTCTAGAGAACTCTGACTAAAAATGATACATAAGATGGTCATAACACATACCTATAATTGCAGCTACTTTCCCAGCTATTTGGGAGGTTGAGGCAGGAGGATCACTTGAGCCTGCGAGTTGGGGACAGCCTGAGCAACATAGCATCAACCTGTCTCTTTAAAAATAAAATTATACTTGCGTGAAAAAAATAATAACTTTTCATATCTCAAGGAACTATTATTGTGAAGAACATATACAATAGTAACTTACTGTCATAATAATGGTTAGATATTTCTCAAGGGAAGTACAGGGACTAATAACTATATGCTGTGATTCCTGTAGGAAGATTACACTTGGAAACAAGTTGGGTATACAGCATTTTTTTTAGTGTGCCTAGTTATATAGAAAACCTCTTTATTGGCATCAATTTCTCCCACTATGGAAAGGCAAAATTATAAGCTATATTCCAGTGTGGTCAGGGAACATGCTTTGTATAATTTTAATCCTTTAAAATTTGTTGACACTTCTTTTATTGTCTCACATATGGTCTGTTCTCAAGAATGATACTTGCACACTTGAGAAGAATGTACATTATGCTGGTGTTGGGTGAATTGGTTGATAGACATCAGTTAAGCCCAATGAATTATAACGCTGTGCAAGTATTCTATTCCTTTCTTTTTTCTTACTATAGCTTTTTTTTGGGTTTATACAATGTATAATTTCATTTCTTTACCTTCAAATAATTATTTCAATATAAAATTTGTCTCCTTAGATGGCATATACTTTGATCACATTTTTATCCATTCTGTCAAGTTCTAACTTTTAATTGGAGTGTTTAGTCCATTCGCATTTAATGCAATCCCTGATAAATGAAAAAATATGTCTAATATTTGGCAATATTTAAACATACCTTTACTTCCCTTCTCCATTTCTGTCTTTTGTGTTAATTAGATATTTTTCTGGTATATTATTTTATTTCTTTTTCCATTTCTTTTACCATTTTAAGCTATTTAATTGTGGTTGCCATAGATTGAAATTTACATGTTACCTTACCTAATTTTTTCATATTAATACCAATTTGATGTCAATATAGTATATAGCTCCATTCCCTACGTTCCTCAGTACTTTATTTTCATAAAATTGCATTTGTGTACACTTTGTGCCTATCAAATACATTTGTAATCATTGTTACAAGCAGTTGTCTTTTTTTATTTAATTTTTTGATTCATTGAACACAAATGGAGTACAGCTAATTTTTTTCTGGTTGTACACAAAGTAGAGTCACCCCATCTGTGCATTCATACATGTACACAGGGCAATGATGTCTGTCACATATTCTGTTATTATTCTTACCCCCCCAACCTGACCCCACCCCTCCCTTCCCTCTATGCTATCTATCCTTCGTCCATTCTTGCCACCCTTCTACCCCGCATTATGCATCACCATTCACTTATCAGAGAGACCATTTGGCCTTTGGATTTTTGGGATTGGCTAATCTCACTTAGCATAACAATCTCCAACATCATCCATTTACCTACAAATGACATAATTTTATTCTTCTTTATGGCTAAGTAATATTCCATTGTGTATATATACCATAGTTTCTTTATCCATTCATCTATTGAAGGACATCTAGGTTGGTTCCATAATCTAGCTATTGTGAATTGAGCAGCTATGAACATTGATGTGGCTGCATCACTGTAGTAATCTGATTTTAAGTCCTTTGGGTATAGGCCAAGGAGTGGGATAGTTGGGTCAAATGGTGGATCCATTCCAAGTTTTCTGAGAATCTCCACACTGCTTTCCAGAGAGAATCTGAGAAGATGGAAAGATCTCCCATGTTCTTGGATAGGCAGAATTAATATTGTCAAAATGACCATACTTCCAAAAGCGTTACACAAAGTCAATGCAATTCCAATTAAAATCCCAATGATGGAACTCATAGAAATAGAGCGAGCGATCATGAAATTCATTTGGAGGAATAAGAGACCCAGAATAGCTAAAGCAATCCTTAGCAAGAAGAGTGAAGCAGGGGGTATCACAATACCAGACCTTCAAATATACTACAGAGCAATAGTAACAAAGACAGCATGGTATTGGCACCAAAATAGATCAATGGTACAGAATAGAGGGCACAGAGACAAACCCACATAAATACAGGTATCTCATACTTGACAAAGGAGCCAAAAACATACAATGGAGAAAAGACAGCCTCTTTAACAAATGGTGCTGGGAAAACTGGAAATCTATATGCAGCAAAATGAAACTAAACCCATATCTCTCACCCTGTACAAAACTCAACTCAAAATGGATCAAGGACCTAGGAATTAGACCAGAGACCCTGCACCTAATAGAAGAAAAAGTAGGTCCAAATCTTCATCATGTCAGCTTAGGACCAGACTTCCTTAACATGACTCCCAAAACACAAGAAATAAAAGCAGGAATCAATGATTGGGATAGAGTCAAACTAAAAAGCTTTTTCTCAGCAAAGGAAACAATCAGCAATGTGAAGAGAGAACCTTCAGAGTGGGAGAAAATCTTTGCCACACACACTTCAGATAGAGCACTAATCTCCAGAATCTACAAAGTACTCAAAAATCTTTACACCACGAATACTAATAACCCAATCAATAAATGGGCCAAGGAAATGAACAGACACTTTACAGAGGAAGATCTACAAACAATCAACAGATTTATGAAAAAATGTTCAACATCACTCATTATAAGAGAAATGCAAATCAAAACCACCTTAAGATTTCATCTTACCCCAATTAGAATGTCTTTTATTAAGAATACAGGCAACAACAGGTGTTGGCGAGGATGTGGGGAAAAGGGTACACTCATACATTGCTGGTGGGAGTGCAAGTTGGTGCAGCAGTTGTCTTTTTAAACAGATAGGAAAAGGTAATTCTTAAAAACAGAACTGTATTTATACTGTATTTTATCTGTATATATATATATAATTTCACTTTTCTCTTTATTTCCTCATATGTACTGAGGTGCTTTCCAATGCACTTTCATTTCAGCTAGAAGCATTCTCTTTAGTGTTTCTTATATGGCTGGTTTGCTAGCATTGACTTCTTTCAGTTTTTGTTTATCTAGGTATACCTTATAATTTTACTCTTCTGTGAAGGATAGTTTTTCTGTATATGAAATTTTTGGTTCATAGTGTTTATCAATTTGAGCATGTTGTTCTACTTTCTTCTGGCCTCTATGGTTTCCAATGAGAAACCGATTGTTAATCTTAATGCATATCCCTTATATTTGATAAGATGGTTCACTCTTGCTTCTTTTAAGACTTTGTTTTTAAACAGCTTTATTTTTTTGAATATAGGTGTGAATTTCTTTAAAATCATCCTAATTAGAATTTTTGAAGTTTCTTGGATGTTACTTAAATGTTTTCCACCACATTTTGGAAGTTTTATCTTTTTGATTCTCAAAAAATTTTTTTCTTTTTTCTTTCTCCTTTCCTTCTAGGTTTCTACTCATGCATATTTTGGCACTCCTGATGGTATCCCACAAGTCTCTTAACTATGTTACCTTTTTTCTTTCTCCTGAGACTGAATAATTTTAGTTGGCCTATCTTCAAGCATGTTGATTTTTTTCTTATGCACTATTAATTCTGATTTAACCTCTGAGTGAATTTTCATTTTAGTTAGTATAATGTACAACTCTACAATTTCTATTGGGTTCCTTTTTATAGTATGTATTTTAAAATAATGATGCAACATCGTTCTCATACGTACCTCTAATTCTCTAGGTGGGGTTAATTTTAGTTATTTTAATATATTTATGATAACTGGCTTGGAGTCTTTGTCTAGTAAGTCCAATGTCTGAGCTTCTTCAAAGATAGTTTCTATTTATTGCTTTAATCCTGTGCATGTACTACATTTTCTTATTTCTCTGTATATCATGTATTTTTGGTTGAAAACTGCATACTTTAAATAATATAATGTAGTTGGGTGCAGTGGCACACGCCTGTAATCCCAGTACTTGGGAGGCTGAGGCAGGAGGATTGCAGATTCAAAGCCAGCCTCAGCAACTTAGCAAGGCCCTAAGAAATTCAGTGAGACCCTGTCTCTAAATAAAATACAAAATAGGGCTGGGGATGTGGCTCAGTGGTGGAGTGCCCCTGAGTTCAACGCTCAGGACCAAAAAGACCAAGGAAACCTTTTCATTTAAAGATTTCTGGACAGACTATTATATGCCCCCACCTGGTATCCTCTGCCTCAGGCAACCACCATATTAAACATTTTATGCAGTTGTTTTGGACCCAAGTTCTTAGGGAAATAGATCTCACACTTGGTAAATTACTAAAATGAAGACATAATTGTGAGTAGGATCTTTAAAGAAATATCCAATCAATCAGATAATTATAATTTGGGAATGAGGTTTAGCAGGGTTTCCAGTTCCATATTTACTCTTGCTGTGCCTTCCAGGCTGCTAGTTTTTACCATGATTGTGGGACATTCGTTTTCAAGTGTATTGTTGTTCTGGATGGGGGTAGATTATAATAAAGTTAAAAAACAACAAAGTTTGATCTTCTTACTGAGATTTAGATGTTTTCCTTGAATAATTGCTATCAGGATCGTTGTCTTTGGTTGTTTCAGAGTTCTGAAAATGTTGAGTGGACAATATTTTGTAAGTGTTATCATCGAATTATGGAGAAGTAACTTTTGGGGACACTTTGTCATTTTCACTGATATTGCCTTAACATATTATCTTTCCCTTTTAGGTCATTTATTGTATGAAGCTGATCTAAGTGGCAACACATTGTATATGTTCTAAGGTCTTTTAAATTTTCCTAATATTTCTCTGATCTTCATATTGTCATAAGGTTATGGTTACCTATTGGATAAATAATTATTTGCTTGAGTTGTGAAAGTAAGAGTAAAAAGGTAAGTATACTTCATAAATTAAAATGAAAAGGATGCAACTTTCATAACTATAACCTTCTAACAAAAGGCTGGGTTCCCATGGCTAGTTGTGCACATACGCAGAATTTAAAATTTTAAGTCTTTAACATGAAGTATGAAGAACTGACTGAGAGAATATTATGCCCTATTTATCTCAAAATAATGTAGTATGAGTTACTGATATCCACATATAGTATCTATAACTGAACAATTTGATAAAATATGTTCTGTATATAATCTATAAAGGAGAGAGAAGTGATTTTTCCATGACAATAAAAAGACCTTGGTATCCTTTCTAGACTTGCACTTCCATTACATATTTGACCAAAATTTTCTGATCTTTGAGAAAAAATACATTAAAATGCTATAGCTTAGATGCTAATGGAAACATTGAATTTGAATGTAAGGCAAATAATCTGGGTAACTACTTGTGGATGAAGGGACTAATGACTCCTATAAAGAGTGAAAATATCATAATCAGAAGTTGAAATTCTTTAGAATGAAAAACCAGATGATACTTTATCATATTTGATAAGCACCATGAAAAAAATGCATGACTCTCCAATTAAATTAACGCTTAAGCTATATGTACAGTTTTTAAGATTAGACCATTATTGGTTACCAAAAAGTCATATCATTAAAAATGAATATGACCTTAAAAAGAAGTGGCCATATTTCTTACCTAGCAGAAGACATAAAGAAAAAAAAAGCTTAACATCAATATTTTTTTTCCTGTTGTAACACCACACATTGCAGTGTTATAGATAGGAGTAAAGTATCCTGTATTGATTACTTTTTTTTCAAGATGGATGTTTAGTGAATGATATACAGATTACCCATTTCTTCCACTGTGCTCTTAGAACTAAATAGAGTGAGTATATGAGTTATAAAAGTAAAACTTTATGAATAAAATATGAATAAATACACAATACCTGTGAAAATTATTTACATATTAAGAGTTTATTGACAATAAAAAGGGGGAAAATTGCCACTATTAGAGAAATTTGTAGAAGAAAATTCACATTTATCTTTAAACAACCAGTTCTTGCAAATATAGTGCAATCAGTAGAATCTTTTATTCTGGGGGCCAATATTCTTTCTGTACTCTTTATTTACTATTTAGTACCCTCAGTGTTCCTCCAGAGTTTTCTTTTTTCCTTTTATTTGGCAGGACTGGAGATTGAACTGAGGGCCTTCCACATGCTAGACAAATGCACTACCACTGGACTACATCCCTAACCCCTCCTCCAGAGTTTTCAAATTGATAATTTGCACTCCCTTAGAGAAAAAATAAGTAGATGAATATTCTTACTGTTACAGTGCTTGGATATTATTAGTTTTCTTTTCCAAGGGTAATTTCATCTTAACAAAATTGATATTTAACAGTGGGATTCCTGATATCAATAGCCAAAAAGCAGAGAAAAGTTTCTTTCAGATTTTTTTTCCAGAAAGCCTCAAATTTCAGTGTTTAATTCAGTATCTCTTACAGTAATTCATAAGAACCTACAGATTTCAAAGTGAATGACTGTTTTCAAAAAATATATATGCATATAGGCCTCAGGGAATTTCAAAATGCACATTAAATTGAAATGGACAAATGTTTGTGGGAAGACTTTTCTGAAGTTTTGTAACCTCACAATTAACTACAATTAAATGTTTGTTCTAACAGCATGAGCAGAGTTTTTTTCCTAGAGTTTTCTTGAATAGATTTTAAAAATAAATAAGTGGTTATGACATTTGTTGAATGTTTTCCCACAACAAAAGAAAAATGTTTAAAATAATCACTTGTCTTTATTATTAGTATTAAATATTTTATGGTTTTATCCTTTAGGCAAAAGAAAAAAGATTCATTCTTATGGTGTAATGATCAATATAATAAACCCAAAACAGAATGATAAAAATATGAATACTTTTTCTAGTCAATAGTTGACAATTCTTTCACTTCAAAGGATACTTTATAAACTATAGTTCATACACTTGGATATTTCACAGAAAACAGGTTTTGAAAGTTTTATGGCATAGTTAGTTAAAATCTCCACTACTTATGAAATTTCAAACTTTCATTCTTAAATCTTTTATTAAGGTCAGTATTACATTATTTTTGTGAACACTGAGAGAATATATTTACTAATTGATTAGATCCAGACAATAGCAGAGGAGAAATAAGAACGGTATGGTCATAATATGCTACCCAAACAAATATTTTTTTAAATTTATTTATTTTGATTCATTGTACACAAATGGAGTACCTTGTTGTTTTTCTGGTTGTACAAGAAGTATAGTCACACCATTCGTGCAATCATACATGTACACAGGGCAATGATGTCCATCTCATTCTGTTATTATTCCCCCCCACACACCGACCCCACCCCACCCCTCCCTTCCCTCTATGCAATCCATCCTTCCTCCATTCTTGACTCCCTTCCATCCTGCATTATGCATCAACATTCACTTATCAGAGAGATCATTCAGCCTTTGGATTTTTGGGATTGGCTAATCTCACTTAGCATGATAGTCTCCAACATCATCCATGTACCTGCAAATGCCATAATTTTATTCTTCTTTATGGCTTAATAATATTCCATTGTGTATAAATACTACAGTTTCTTTACCCAGTCATCTATTGAAGGCATCTAGGATGGTTCCACAATCTAGCTATTGTGAATTGAGCAGCTATGAACATTGATGTGGCTGCATCACTGTAGTATGCTGATTTTAAGTCCTTTGGGTATAGGCCAAGGAGTGGGATAGCTGGATCAAAATGTGGATCCATTCCAAGTTTTCTAAGGAATCTCTACACCACTTTCCAGAGTGGCTGCACTAACTTGCAATCCCACCAGCAATGCATGAGTGTACCTTTTTCCCCACATCCTCACCAACACGTAGAGTTGCATGTATTCTTGATAAAAGACATTCTAATTGGGGTAAGATGAAATCTTAAGGTGGTTTTGATTTGCATTTCTCTTATTACTAGAGATGTTGAACATTTTTTTCATATATCTGTTGATTGCTTGTAGATCTTCTTCTGTAAAGTGTCTGTTCATTTCCTTGGCCCATTTATTGATTGGGCTATTTGTATTCTTGGTGTAAAGATGTTTGAGTACTTTATAGATTCTGGAGTCTATCTTAAGTGTGTGGGGCAAAGATTTTTTCCCACTCTGTAGGTTCTCTCTTCACATTGCTGGTTGTTTACTTTGCTGAGAAAAAGCTTTTTAGTTTGACTCTATCCCAATTATTGATTCTTGATTAATGCTTATAAATGTAATGCATTTTTATTCATAAGTGATAAATCCTCTGAGAGAAATTTTAGGAAAACTACCCCATTCACAATACCCTCAAAAAAAAAAAAAAATAAAATACTTGGGAATCAATCTAACAAAAGTGGTGAAAGACCTCTTCAATGAAAACTACAGAACATTAAAGAAAGAAATTGAAGAAAACCTTAGAAAATGGAAAGAACTCCCATGTTCTCAAAAAGGCAGAATTAATATTGTCAAAATGGTCATACTACCAAAAGTGGTATACAAATTAAATGCAATTCCGATTAAAATCCCAATGATGGACCTCATAGAAATAGAGCAAGCAATCATGAAATTCATCTGGAGGAATAAGAGATGAAGAATAGCAAAAGCAATTCTTAGCAAGAAGAGGGAAGCAGGGAGTATCACAATGCCAGACCTTCAACTATACTACAGAGCAATAGTAACAAAAATGGCATGTTATTGGCACCAAAATAGGCAGGAAGACCAAGGGTACAGAATAGAGGACACAGAGCCGGATGCTGTGGCGCACGCCTGTAATCTCAGCACTTGGGAGGCTGAGGCAGGACAATCGCGAGTTCAAAGCCAGCCTCAGCAACTTAGCGAGGCCCTAAGCAACTCAGTGAGACCCTGTCTCTAAATAAAATACAAAATAGGGCTGGGAGTGTGGCTCAGTGGTGGAGTGCCCCTGGGTTCAATCCCCAGTACCAAAAAAAAAATAGAGGGCACAGAGACAAACACCCATAAATAAGGGTATCTGATACTAGACAATGGAGAAAGAGCCTCTTCAACAAATGGCACTGGGAAAACTAGAAATCAATATGCAGCAAAATGAAACTAAACCCGTATCTCTCACCCTGCACAAAACTCAACTCAAAATGGATCAAGGACCTAGGAATTAGACTAGACACCCTGCACCTAATAGAAGAAAAAACAGGTCCAAATCTTCATGATGTTGACTTAGGACCAGATTTCCTTAACTTGACTCCAAACAAATATTGAGAGACTTTTTTTCCACATTTTTATTGATGAATTATAGTTGTACATAATGGTGGGACTTGTTATGTGTTAGTACACACACACAATATAACAATATAATTTGGCCAATTTCATTCTCCAATACTTCTCCCCTCCCCTCCTTCTACCCCCTATTTTCTTTCTTCTATTCTACTGATCTTGTTTTGCTTTCATGAAACCTCATCCCCCCTTTCTTCTCCTTTTTTCTTTCTAGCTTCCACATATGAAAGAAAAGGTATGTCCCTTGACCTACTGAGTGTGGCTTATTTTGCTTAACATAATGGTCTTAAATCCCATCCATTCTTGCAAAGGACATATTTTAATTTTTCTTAATGGCAGAATAAAACTCCAGTGTGCATATATACCACATTTTCTTTTCCCATTCATTCATTGATGGATACCTATGCTGATTCCAAGTTTGGCTATTGTGAATTGTGCTGCTATAAACACGGGTATGCATATATCAATATAGTATGACGTCTTGATAAATACTGAGGAGTGGTACAGCTAGGTCAAATAATGTTTCCATGCCTAGTCTTTTGAGGAAACTCCATACTGATTTCCATAGTGATTGCCCAATTTGCAGTCCCACCAACAGTGTAAAAGTATTCTTTTTCTCCATATTCTCTCTAGCATTTATTATTATTTGTATTTTTGAAGACTGCCATTCTTTGAACACTTTTAAATTTATTTTTTAGTCATTTGTATTTCTTCTTTGGAGAAGTGTCTAATTCATTTCACCATCTTTTGATTTGTGTTATTAAGATTCTTGTCTTCTTTATATATTCTAGATATTAATCCTGTCAAATGTGTA
Source organism: Glaucomys volans (assembly GCA_020662805.1). Taxonomy (NCBI): domain Eukaryota; kingdom Metazoa; phylum Chordata; class Mammalia; order Rodentia; family Sciuridae; genus Glaucomys; species Glaucomys volans. Next base: position 223,646 of record JAJEJO010005002.1, on the reverse strand, counting down.
GCTATCAAAGATTTTCTCCCATTCTGTGAGTTCTTTCTTCACATTAGTAGTTGTTTCCTTTGCTGTGAAAGTTTTTTAATTTGATGCTATCCCACTTATTAGTTCTTGGCATTTCCTGAGCTTGAAGGGTTCTACTGAGATAATTGTTGCCTGAGTCTATATGCTCAAGTTTTGGTTTTATTCTAGAAATTGCTTAGTTTTGGGTCTAATTCCTAAATCTGTGATCCATTTAAAATTTATTTTTGTGCAGGGTGAGAGATAAGAATCTAGTGTCATTCTTCTACATATGGATTACCAGTTGTCACAGCACCATTTGATAAAAGGCTGTCTTTCCTCCAATATATGTTTTTGGCACTGTTGTCAAGAATCAGATAACTATAGATGTGTATGTTTGTCTCAGTGTTTTATATTCTGTACCTTTTGGTCAATGTGTCTATTTTTATGCTGTATCATGCAGTTATTACTAAAGGTCTATAGTGTAATTTTAAGTCAGGTATTGTGATGTCTCTGGCATTGCTTTTATGTCTTAGAACTTCTTTGGCTCTTCTGGATCTTTTAATTTTCTCAATGAATTTTAAGGCTGTTTTTTTCTAGTTCTTTGAAGAATGTCATTGTTATTTCAATGGGGATTGTACTAAATTTTTATTTTGCTTTTGGCAGTATACTCATTTTAACAATTTTAAGATCAGATTCATTGAGGTATCATTTACTTACTATAAAGTTCTATCCATTTAGATGTAGAATTCAGTGGGTTTGAATACAGTGATGCTGTGCTTATTGGTCATATACACCATGGTGGTCATATAACCACCACTGAAATTGTTATAAAATATTATTATCATTTAAAAATTTTCCTTTACCCATTTGTAGTCAATCACTAATTTTATATCTTTTGGAATATATATCACTTTCTCCCTTCTCTCATTTGGCATAATGCTACCTTTTAATATCTGCTTTTCCTCAAAAATATATCATTTCTTTATTCTGAAACATTCAAAATCTTTCTTCTAACCTTTCAAAATAGATACTACAATATCATTATTTACAATTACCCTACTGTGAAACAGAATACCAAAACTTACTTCTCCTAACTACAACCCAGTATTGACTGATCACCCCTTCCCTGCTTCTCCCTCCCCCTACTCTCCTGAGCCTCTTAACACCATTACACTGCATCAATTCTAGGAGATCAATATTTACTCTATTTTAATTACTTTTTATTTCCCTATGATTTATTCTTTAAGATATTGTTATTTGAAAACATCTTGTTCAACTTAAAATATTTAAGTTTTTCTGGGTATGCTTTTATTGATTTTTAATTTAACACCATTACAGACATAGAACATTCTATCCATCATTTTATTTCTTTTATATTCATTAAGAGTTTTTCTGTAGCTCAAAATATGGTGTGCATTTGGGGAGGTGCCATGTACACTTCAGAGAAAATGTGTATATGCAATTTTATGAGAAGTATCCTATAACTTAATTAGGTTGCATTGGGTGAAATTATTGTTCAAGTCTTCAATATACTTAATGATTTTCTGTGTCCTTGATCTATTGATTACTGAAACAGAACTGCCGAAAATCTCCAATGGTAATTGTGGATTTCTACATTTCTTCCTTCAGTTCTGTCTTATTTTTTAATTTGTTCTAATTAGTTATACATGACAGTAAATGCATTTTCATACATAATACATAAATGGAGTATAACTTCTCATTCTTCTGGTTGTACATGTTGTAGAATCACACTGGCCATGTAACCATATATGTGCATGGAGTAATAATGTCAAATTCATTCTACTGTCCTTCCTAACCCTATGCCCCTCCCCACCCTTTACTTCCCTCTGCCTAATCCAAAGTTCATCTGTTTTTCCCTAGCTTCCCACCCTTGTGAGTTAGCATTCACATATCACAGAAAACATTCAGCCTTTGGTTTTTTGTAATTGACTTATTTCACTTAGCATGATATTCTCCAGCTCCATCCATTTACCTACAAATTCCATGATTCCATTTTTCCTTAAGACTGAGTAATACTCTACTGTGCATATATATCACATTTTCTTTATCCATTCATCTGTTGAATGGAATTTAGGTTGGTTCCATAGTGAGACCATTGTGAATTGAGCTGCCACAAACATTGATGTGTCTGCTTCACTGTAGTATGCTGATTTTAAGTCCTTTGTGTATCAACTGAGGAGTGGGATAGCAGGGTCAAATGGTGGTTCCATTACAAGATTTCTGAGGAATCTCCACACTGCTTTCCAGAGTGGCTGCACCAATTTGCAGTCCCACCACCAATGTATGAGTGTACATTTCTCCCCACATCCTTGCCAACCCTCATTGTTACTTATATTCTTGATAATTGCTGTTGTGACTAGAGTGAGATGAAATCTGAATTTGATTTGCATTTCTCTAATTGCTAGAGATATTGAACATTTTTTCATATATTTGTTGATTGATTTTATACCTTCTGTGAGTATTTGTTCAGTTCCTTAGCCCATTTATTGATTGGGTCATTTGTTTTTTGGTGTTAAGTTTTTTGAGTTCTGTCTAATACTCTATATGAGGTGGATGTGGTAATGATTTTCTCCCATTCTCTAGACTCTCTCTTCACATTGTTGATTGTTTCCATTGCTGAGAAGAATCTTTGTAGTTTGAATCCATCCCATTTATTGATTCTTGATTTTACTTCTTGCACTTTAGGGACTTGTTGAGGAAGTCAGTTCCTAAGCAGACATGGTGAAGATTTGAGCCAACTTTTTCTTCTATTAGGTGCAGGGTCTCTGTTGTAGAGTCTAAATCCTTGATTTACATTGAGTTGAATTTCATGCAGCCTGAGTGATAGGGGTTTGATTTTGTTTTGCGACATATGGATTTCCAGTTTTCCCAGCACTGTTTGTTGAAGAGGCTATTTCTTCTCCAATGTATGTTTTTGGCACCTTTTCTAGCATGAGATAACTGTATTTGTGTGGGTTTGTCTCTGTGTCTTCTATTCTGTACCATTGGTCTACACATCTGTTTTGGTGTCAATATCATGCCTTTTTTGTTACTGCAGCTCTGTAGTATAATTTAAAGTCTTGTATTGTGATAGCCCCTGCTTCACTCTTTTTGCTAAGGACTGCTTTGGCTATTCTGGGTCTCCTATTTTCCCAAATGAATTTCACCATTGCTTTTTCTATTTCTATGAAGAATGTCCTTGTAATTTTAATAGGAATTGCATTGAATCTGTATAACACCTTTGGTAATATGGCTATTTTGACAATGTTAACTTTGCCTATCCAGGAGCATCTTCTATGGTCATCTTCAATTTCTTTCTTTAGCGTTCTATGATTTTCATTGTAGAGATCTTTCTCCTCTTTATTTTTTAGATTGATTCCAAGTTATTTCCCCCTGAGGCTATTGTGAATGTGGTTGTTTTCCTAGTTTATCTTTCAATGGATCACTGATGTATAGGAATGCATTTGACTAATGCAGATTGATTTATATCTTGCTACTTTGCTGAATTCATTTGTTAGTTCTTGAATGATTCTGGTGTTTTTTTGGGGTCATCTAAATATAGAATCATGTCATCAGCAAATAGTGATAATTTGAGTTCTTCTATTCCTATTCATATTCCTTTAATTTCTTTCTTTCTTTCTTTCTTTCTTTCTTTCTTTCTTTCTTTCTTTCTTTCTTTTTTTTTTTGTGGTGCTGGGGATTGAACCCAGGGCCTTGTGCTTGTGAGGTAGGCACTCTACCCGCTGAGCTATATCCCCAGTCCTTTAATCCCTTTCTTTTGCCTAATCTGGCTAGAGTTTCCAGGATTATGTTGAATAGAAGGGGTAAAAGAGGGAATCCTTGTTTTGTTCTAGTTTTTAGAGGGAATGCTTTCCATTTTTCTCTGTTTAGAATGATGTTGTCATTGGGTTTAGCATATATAGCTTTTACAATGTTGAGGTATGTTCCTACTATCCCTAGTTGTTGTGACATGAAGGGTGTTGAATTTTGTCAAATCTTTTTCTGTATCTGTTGATATTATCATTTGATTCTTGTCTTTAAGTCTATTGATAGGATAAACTTCATTTTTCGATATCCAAATGTTGAAGCAACCTTGCATCTCTGTGATGAACCACACTTCATCGTGGTGCACTATCTTTTTAATATGCTTTCTATGAGATTTTCTAGAATTTTATTGAGAAATTTTTGTTCATCACTGATATTGGTCTGAAGTTTTCTTTCCATGATGTGTCTTTGTCTGGTTTTGGTATCAGTGTGGTACTAACCTCATAGAAATGAATTTGGAAGGATCCCTTCCTTTTCTATTTCATAAAATAATTTCTAGATTTTGTAGAACTCGGCTGAGAATCTCTCTGATCCTGGGTTTTTCTCTTTTTTTAATTAATTTATTTTGATTCATTGTACACAAATGAAGTACAGCTGTTGTTTCTCTAGTTGTACACGAAGTAGAATCACACCATTTGTGTAATCATACATGTACATAGGGTGATGATGTTTGTCTCATTCTGTTATTATTCTTACTCCCCCACCCCAACCCCACCCCTCTTTTCCCTCTATGCAATCCATCCTTCCTCCATTCTTGCCTCCTTTCCACCCCGCATTATGTACCGTCATCCACTTATCAGAGAGATCATTTGGCTTTTGGTTTTTTGGAATTGGCTAATCTCACTTAGCATGACATTCTTCAGCTTCATCCATTGACCTGCAAATGCCATAGTTTTATTCTTCTTTATGGCTGAATAATATTCCATTGTTATATATACCACAGTTTCTTTATCCAGTCATGTATTGAAGGGCATCCAAGTTGGTTCCATAATCTAGCTATTGTGAATTGAGCAGCTATGAACATTAATGTGGCTGCATCACTGTAGTATGCTGATTTTAAGTCCTTTGGGTATAGGCCAGGGAGTGGGATAGCTGGATCAAATGGTAGATCCATTCCAAGTTTTCTAAGGAATCTCTACACCACTTTCCAGAGTGGCTGCACTAACTTGCAATCCCACCAGCAATGTATGAGTGTACCTTTTTCCCCACATCCTCACCAACACCTATAGTTGCTTGTATTCTTGATAAAAGACATTCTAATTGGGGTAAGATGAACTCTTAAGGTGGTTTTGATTTGCATTTCTCTTATTACTAGAGATGTTGAACATTTTTTTCATATATCTGTTGATTGCTTGTAGATCTTCTTCTGTAAAGTGTCTGTTCATTTCCTTGGCCCATTTATTGATTGGGTTATTTGTATTCGTGGTGTAACGATGTTTGAGTACTTTATAGATTCTGGAGATTAGTGCTCTATCTGAAGTGTCTGGGGCAAAGATTTTCTCCCACTCTGAGGGCTCTCTCTTCACATTGCTGATTGTTTACTTTGCTGAGAAAAAGCTTTTTTAGTTTGAATCTATCCCAATTATTAATTCCTGTTTTTATTTCTTGTGCTTTAGGAGTCATGTTAAGGAAATCTGGTCCTAAGCCAACATGATGAAGATTTGGACCTACTTTTTCTTCTATTAGGTGCAGAGTCTCTGGTCTAATTCCTAGGTCCTTGATCCATTTTGAGCTGAATTTTGTACAGGGTGAGAGATAGGGGTTTAGTTTCATTTTGCTGCATATGGATTTCCAGTTTTCCCTGGGTTTTTCTTGGTTGATAGGCTTTTGATGGCATCTTCTAATTCACTATTTGAAATGGATGTGATGAAATTGTGTATGTCGTCCTGATTCAATTTGGGTAGGTTGTATATCTCTAGAAATTTGTTGTTATCTTTGAGATTCTATTTTATTAGAGTTTAAATTTTCAAAATAATTTCTAATTATCTCCTGTATTTCAGTAGGGTCCATTGTGACATTTCTTTTTTCATCTCTAATTTTAGTAATTTGAATATTCTCTCTTTCTTCTTTAGCAAGGTTAAGGGTTTATCAATTTTATTTTTTCAAAGTACCTACTTTTCATTTTGTCAATTTTTTGAGTTTTTGTTTTTTAAATTTCAGATCTGATTTTCATTATTTCCAGTCATTTGGTATTGATATGTTCATCTTTTTCTAGGGCTTTGAGATGTAATGTTAGGTCATTTATTTGTTGACTTTTTATTCTTTTAATGAATGAACTCAATGCAATGAACTTTCCTCTTGGCACTGCCTTCATAGTGTCCCAGAGATTTCGTTATGTTGTATGGGTATTCTCATTTACCTCTTAGTATTTTTTATTCCATACCTGATTTCTTCTGTTATCCATTTGTCATTCAATAGCATATTATTTAGTCTCCAGGGATTGCATTAGCTTCATTATTTATTTTATCATTAATTTCTAATTTCATTCCATTATGATCTGATAGAATGCAGGTAGTATCTCTATTTTTTTGTATTTGCTAAGACTTGTTTTGTGGCATCGGATATGGTCTATTTTAGAGAAGGATCCATGTGGTGCTGAGAAGAAAACATATTCATTTGTTGATGGATGAAATATTCTATATAAGTCTGTTAAGTCCAAATTGTTGATTGTATTATTTAGTTCTATCATTTCTCTCTTTAGTTTTTGTTTGGAAGATCTATTCCGTGGTGAGAGAGGTGTGCTAAGTCGCCCAGTATTATTGTGTTGTGGTCTATTTAATTCTTAAAATCGAGAAGGGTTTGTTTGATGTACATAGATGATCCATTGTTCTGGGCCTAAATATTTATGATTGTTATGTCTTGTTGATGCTTTTAAGATTCATCATTGTTGTAGGAATCGGTAGTTCAATGTTATTAGGGCGTAATATTGAATTTTATTGAGGCATATCAGTTTAAACCTTCATTCAATAACTGAGTAAACTTTTAAGAGTATCTAATAAGCTATGTAAATGCTCAAACATAGCTCTTTGGGTGGGTACATGGATAAAAACCCAGGGCGGGGATTGATGAGGAGCATGGTGAATACGAGGAAGTTTTACTTTATAAGATTCTTCTAAACAGTCTTTCAAAATGGCTTCATCATAGTGCATTTTCAACAATTACATTAGATTTTCCATTTGGCTTACGTTTTTACCAGTAGTTTATATTGTTAGTGTTTTAGAAACTGTATAATCCATTCTTATAGGTGTGTTGTAATATGGTCTTTTAAGTTTTATTTGCATATCTCTAATGACCAATGATGTTGAACATGTTTTCACATGCATTTTGACCATCTATATCTTTTCTTCAGTGGAGCATATATTCAAATATTTTGCTCATTTTTATTAGGCTTTTTATTTCTTATCATTTGTCTATATTTTCATATATTACAGATGTCTCTTATAAAAATGTTATTTACCAATATTTCACACTAGTATGTGACCATGTATTTTATTTTTCAATATAATTTTTCAACAATGGAAGTTAAAAATTCAATGAATATTTCTTACATTTATGCTTTCTGTGACTTTTCTGAGGATTATTTTGTCTAACCTACAATCACAAAGATTTTCCTCTGTGTTTTCACTGGAGGTTTTGTGGTTTGACATCTTATATTTGGATTTATGATCCATTGTGAGTTAACTTTTGTAGATGGTGTAAGGTAATGATTGAAGTTTTCTTCAATATGAATCTTCATTTCTCCTAGGAAAATTTGTTGATAAATGTGTCTTCTCCATTGAATAGTTTGATAACTTTTTGATAAGTAGTTGTTATTAAAAACAACACAAACTTGGGCTAAATTTTAAAAATTTTAGAAGTTTATTCAATGAAAAATAAAAGCCCCCACCAATATGTTACCTCACATGGTAAATAGTAATAATCTGAACATGTTTTAGAAAATTATAGCCTGCTGCAAAACTCTGTCCTGTCTCCTTTAATTTTCACAGCTTATAAACTACTTACTGTTAAATATTTTAAATGTTCTAAAACCATCAAAAGACAAATATTTTGTGACATATGAAAATTATGCGAAATTTAAATTTTTGTTAGTAAATGAAGTGGAAAGGTCTCAACCCAAAAATCTGAGTTTCTACCTCTAGAAAGTAGAAAAAGAAGAGCAAATCAAAACCATTAAAAGAAGAAGTAAATAATAATGATAAAGAAAGAAATCAATAAAATTGAAAAGAGAAAAACAATATAATAAACCAATGAAATAAAAGCTGGTTGTTTGAAAAAAATAAAAAAGATTGAGGAAATTTTACTAAGACTGATAGAGGAAAAGAGAGAAATACAAATTACCAATAACTGAACTGTCTTTCAGACACAAAAAGGATAATGAAGAAACACTACAAATAACTAAAACATAAATTTAATATCAAATAATTTTGATGAAATGGACCAATTCCTAAAAAAATCACAAGTTAGCCTGGCATAGTGGAGCATACCTGTAATGCCAGAAGCTTGCCCCCTGAGGCAGGAGGATCGTGAGTTCAAAGTCAGCCTCAGTAAACTTAGTGAGTCCCTTAACAACTTAAGGAGACCCTGTCTCAAAATAAAATATAAAAAGGGGTGGGGATGTGGCTCAGTGGTTAAGCAACACTGGGTTCTATTCCTGGCACCCCCACCCCAAATCACAATTGACTCAACAGGTATTTGATTAATCCTAGAAGATTTAAGGAAATGGAATTCATAATGAAAACACTCACTACAAAGAAGTCTTTAGGCTTATGTGGTTTCATTGCTGAATTCCACTAAATGTTTACAGAATAACAGCCAATTTTTCATGATTTCTTTTAGGAAATAGAAGTCTGATAAACACATTTTAATTTCTTTTACAAAGCTTGTATTACCTTGATGCCCAAATCAGACACAGTACAAGAAAACTACAGAGAAATATCTCTCACAAGTATGCCCATGAAACTTCTTAATTAAATAATAGTAAGTAGAATTCAGCAATATATAAAAATAATTACATACCATGAACAAGAGGGATTTATTCTAGTGATGCAAGACTGGATCAGTATTTGAAAATAAAGCAATGTAATCCACCATACTAACTGGCTAATGAAAAACAACCACATAATAATACTCTTTCATTCAGAAAATTACTTGTCAATACCCATTCATGATGTAAAATACCAGGGAATTCCTCAATTTGCTAAAGGGAACTAACTGAAGGCACTGCTAACATTTTACTCATTAATGAAAGATGAATGCCTTTCTAGAACCCAAAAGCCTTCTAGAAGTGATATATGGGTTTAGTAATATCACAGGATACCACAAAAATATAAAAAATGAAGGTTTCTTTCTGAATACTGAAATAAAAATGTGGGTATAGAAATTCAAAACTCAAAGCTTTTCACAGTAGTTCTGAATTTTAATACTTAGGTATAAATATAACAAAACATGTACATGTTGAAATCTACTCAACACAGATGAAAGAAATCAAGAATTCCTAAATAATGGAGAAATATGTCATGTACCTAGATTTGAAAACTTAGTAAAAATGTCAGTTTTCTCCAAATTACTATAGATGCTTAATATAATTTCTATTAAATGACAGTAATTTTAATTTGTAGATATGGACAAGATTATTTAACATTTGTATGGAAAACCAAAAACTAAAATGACTTTGAAAAGATTGACAAAGGAAGAATTTGTCTACTTGATTTTATAAGTTATTATATAGCTACTGTAATAGAAACTGGTCGTTGTGTAGGTATATAGATGCATATGTCATTGGAACAGAACAGAACCCAAAAATACAGTGACACAATTATGAACAACTAAATTTTGGCAAGGATGAAAAACAGATTAAATGTTCAAAGGCTATCTTTATCAACAAAAAGTGCTGGAGCGTCTGGATCTCTAGAGACAAACAAATGAACCTCATATCTTATACAAAAACTAACTCAAGATGGATCACATATTTAAATATCAAATGTAAAACTATAAAACTTCTAGTGGAAAAGAGAAAATCTTTGAAATATAGCTTTAGGAAAGTATTCTTACATGATACATTCAGGAAAAATTAAAAAAATGGTCTTCATGAAAAGTAGAAACTTTCTCCATTTAAGACATTTTAAGACAAAAGGATAAACTATCAACTGAGAAAGAACATTGCAACACAATAAGCTATAGACTGAGAAAGAACAATTGTGAAACACATATCCAACAAAGACTAATATCTAGATTCTATGACTCAAAACTCAGCAGTAAAAATACCCCAAAACAATCCAATTAGAGAATTGGGCAAAAGACATAATGACATTTTACCTAAGAATGTATACATGTGACAAATAATTATAGGAAAAGTTCGTTCTATTTTGTTAGCTATTAAGTAAATGCAAATTAATCATAATAACCACAATTTAAACAATGATAACCCCAATGGTGTTGAGCACATGGAGATTCTGGTCATCATTTATCACTGATGCAAAGATAAAATGATCCAGACACTTTAGAAAATAGGTTTGCATACTTTACGAAACTAAATGTGAGTTTTACATACAACTAGCAATTCCACTTTTGTGGATTTATCCCATCAAAATGAAAACATGTTCACACAGAACCTGTGCATGAATGTTTACACAAAATTTGTTCATAATAGCCCTAAACTGGAAACAATACAGATGCATTTCGACAGGTGAATGATTACACAAACTGTAAAACATACAAGTCATGAAATGCTTCTCAGCAATAAAAGAACGATTGGTTCTCAGAATAGTCTTGATTCCAAAGAATTATACTGAGTGAAAAAACCCAATTCAAAAATGTTATATTCTGTATGATTCCATATATGTAACATTAATATTTTAACACTATATAAATGGGGAACAAAGTAGTGGTTGCCATAGATTAAGGAAGGATTGGAGGTATGATTATAAAAAGGGAAAAATGAAGGATCTTTCTGTTGATGGTAATGTTTGACTCTATGTCAGTACTCTGGATTCGTGATATTGTACTGTGTTTTCTTCCAAGATATTACCATTGGGAGAGTCAGGTTTCAGGGGGAAAGATATATTGATATTTTTCTGTATACTTCTTTCTTTTTCTTTTTTTTATACTGAGGATTGAATGCAGGGGAACTTTACCACTGAATTATATCCCCAGATCTTTTATTTTTTTGTTTTGAGATAGGATCTAATTTGCTGAGGGTTTCATTAAGTTGCCCAGGCTGAACTTGAAATCCTCCTGTCTCAGACTCCCAAGTTGCTAAGTTATGGTGTGAACCAACATGCCTGGTTCTCTGTATATTTCTTCAAACAGTATGTTAGACTGTAATAATCTCAAACTAAAATGTTTAATTAAAAATCCCTTGTTATGATTTGAAACTTTAACATGCCCCCCAAAGCTCAGGGGTTAGGCAATGTAGGAAATTTCAGAGGTGAAAATATTGGATTATGAGAGTGATAACCTCATCAGGTGATTAATCCATTTGATAATACTTTGAATGGAATAGTAGGGTGGTAACTGTGGGCAGTAGGGGTGTGAGGGGAGTAAGTAGGTCACTGGGGGTATGCCCTTGGGGAATATATCTTGTCCCTATCTCCCTGTTCTCTCTCTTTGCTTACTGGCTGACATGAGATGAGCAGTTTTCTTCTGCTGTCCCCTTCCACCATGATGATTTATTTCACCTCACCTCAGGCCCAGAACAATGGAGTAAGTTGATGTTGGACTTAATCTTTGATACTGAGAATACAAAATAAAATTTTGTTTATCCAAGTTACTCTTGTCAGGTATTTTGGTTATGGCAATGAAAAGCTGACTAACTCCTGCAGACTTACAGGTACCAACCTTGTTCTCATGCTGAAACAATTATAAAAATAAATTAAATATGTGAAAAACACTTTCAGATATTGTAGAATAAGGAACTGTTAGGGAATGGATTGTATTCTACTCAAATTCATGTGTTGAAGTCCTAAACTTCTGTACCTGAGAATGTCACTTTATCTAAAGATAAGATTCTCTAAATGATTGATTAATTAAAATAAGGCTATAATGTTGGGTCCTACTCCACTGTGACTGGTTTTCTTATAAGAAGTACAAATTTGGACACACCAAATGGACACCATGGATGTGTATGCATGGAGAAAATTTCATGTGAGGATGCAGCAAAAACAATGATCATGTTCAAGCCAAGTGAGAGGTTTCAAGAGAAACTAACATCATTGCCACCTTGATATTGGAATTCTAGCCTCCAGAACTGTGAGAAAATAAGTTTCTGTTGTTTAAGTTCACCCATCTGGGGTATTTATCATGGTAGCCTAGCAAACTAATATAGGAGCTAATGATTGATCTTTGAGAGAAGTAAGATGAATGATGGGAGCCCTATGACTATTTTGACTTTCTCCCAGGGTGACTTTTCAGACAGCAGCATTGGGAGTGGTACCCAAGAGAAGCATGTCTATTTCAATGATCCAAGGAGACAGATACCAGAGTAAAGGGAGCTGAAAAGAACAGAAATTTTCAGGGAAGAATGTGGATAGAAAGAAAATGCACAGAAAAAAGGGAGCTCCAGAATTCTGCCTGGGGTTTCCTTAAGTTTTTCTTTATAACAAAAACATGTTTTTAAAATTATGAGCCAGGCGCGGTGGTGCACGCCTGTAATCCCAGCACTTGGGAGGCTGAGGCAGGAGGATCACGACTTCAAAGCCAGCCTCAGCAACTTAGCGAGGCCCTAAGCAACTCAGTGAGACCCTGTCTCTAAATAAAATACAAAATAGAGCTGGGGATGTGGTTCAGTGGTGGAGTGTCCCTGGGTTCAATCCCCAGTACCAAATAAATAAATAAATAAGTAAATAAATAAATAAATCTCATTAATGTTCCCTGACTAGTGAGAATGTAGAAATAATATTTCTGCATAGTTCTCTTTCTTCTTCATGTGACACGATATTTTTTATTGGTTATTTTTAGTTAACATGACAGTAGAATCCATTTTGACCTAATTATACAAGCATGGAATATATCTTGTTCTCATTCAGTCCCCAGTACCTCTCCATCCCCGTCCCTCTCCCCACACCCTGATTGCTTCCCTCTATTAATCCCTCTATTAATCTTTCTGCCATTTTACTCAAAGTTATTTTTGTAAATTAATTTTTTTGTGGATGTACATGGTTAGATTCACTGTGGTATATTCATGTATGTACTTAGAAAAATTATGTCAGATTCATTGCACAGACTTTCCTTCTCCCTCCCTCCCTCCATCCCTTCCTCCCTCCCTCCCTCCCCCTTCCTTCCTTCCTTCCTTCCTTCCTTCCTTCCTTCCTTCCTTCCTTCTTCCTTCCTTCACTTTATTCCACTTTCTCTGCTTCACTGAACTTCTATTCTTCTCTTGCTCTCATTGTAGATTAGTTTATTTACTTACTTTTAAAATTCATTAATTGGTTCTTTTTAGTTATAAATGTTCGCATGGATATGGGGAAAGGGTACACTCATACATTGCTGGTGGGAATGCAAATTGGTGCAACCACTCTGGAAAGCATTATGGAGATTTCTTAGAAAACTTGGAATGGAACCACCATTTGACCCAGCTTGGTAAATATCCAAAGGACTTAAAATCAGCATAGTACAGTGAAGCAGACATATCAATGTTTACAGCAGCTCAGTTCACAATAGCTAAGCTATGGAGCCAGCCTAGGTGCCCTTCATCAGATGAACGGATAAAGAAAATGTGTATATATACCCAATGGAGTATTACTCAGCCATAAAGAAGAATGAAATTATGACATTTGCTGGTAAATGGGTGGAACTGGAGACTATCATGCTAAGTGAAATAAGCCAGTTCCCAAAAGTCAAAGGTTCAATGTTTTCTCTGATATGTGGAAGCTAATCCAAAATAAGGAGCGGGTACTTAAAAATAATAAAAGAAAGATCAGTGGGGTCGACAAGGTGGAATGAAGGCAAGTGGGAGAGACGGGATAGGGAAAGAGAGTGGAATGAATCTAATCAAACATTCTCATGTGTATATATATATGTATATGTGTGTGTGTGTGTGTGTGTGTGTGTGTGTGTGTGTGTAAGTATAGGTCTCTAATTCTTAAATTATGTTTTATCATGGTAAAAGACACATAGTATATTATTTCAAAGTGCTAGATGCCTATCACCACTACCTATAATAAAAATGTTTTTTCTTTGTATATCCAGCATAAGATTTGTACACATTAAGCAAAAATGTCACTTCCTACCACCACACTTGTATCTGGTAACCTCTGTTCTGCTTTTGGACTTTAAGAATTTATTTAAAGATATTTATTTAAGATACCTTATATAAGTGGAATCATATGTTTTTCTTTCCTTTTTTCTGGATTATTTCATTGAGTATAATGTCAATGTCCATTCATGTTGTAGTATATATTAAAATTTCTTTATTTTAATGACTGAATAGTTTTCCACTGCGTGTATATAACACATTTTGTTTATCCATTCATTTATTGATGTACTTTGGGTTGCTTCCATCTTCTAGTTATTGTAAATAATGTTACCATGAACATTGATATACCACTTTACGTTTTTGACTTAATTTCAAGCTGTGAATTGTGGGGTGAATGTACATAAGGCTAAGCAAAAGAACAGCTATGGTGGAACTTCAAGTTGAACAATTACCAAAACTCACCTAGAGATGTTAGGTATTTATTTTATGACTAGTCAGATTAGACAGACTTGTTGAAAATCTGAAGAATTCAGTGGCGACCCAAGAAGGGCCCTATAGTGAAAAGTTAAACTAGCCATAGAATAGAGACTGCCCTAGGCCTGATCAAACAAATCTTCAAATCAATCATTAAAAAGCAAAGGAATCTACAGGTAAATTAATTGCTTTCCAAAATGAAATTTACCCACTAACTTATATGACATTCCTTTTTGAGAAATCTTCATACTATTTTCCATAGTAGTTGCACAATCACTTAAAATTTTTGTAGAAAAGCAAAGAAACTGAAAAATGTGACCTATTATCAGGAAAAGAAGTAGTCATAGACAGATCCAAAAAAGATTGCCATGATGGAATTATCAAAGACTTTAAAACATCTATTGTAAATATGCTCAAGGATTTAAAGGAAATCATTAATATATTGAAGTGTGAAATGCAAGCTTTAAATAATAAATTTTGAAATAGCACATGGTTCAAAGAAGAAATCACAAGGGCAGTTAGAAAATTTTTGAAATGAGTGAAAATGAAAACTCAAAATATCAAAATTTTGGGAATGTAATTCAAGTAGTGTTTGGAGAGAAACTTGCAACTTCACAAGTTTACATTAGGAAAGATTAAATGGTTCAAAAGTGGGGCTGGGGTTGTGGCTCAGTGGCAAAGAGCAGCACTGGATTTGATCCTCAGCGCCATGTAAAAATAAACAAATAAAATAAAGGCACGCTGTCCATCTACAACTACAAAAGAAGTTTCAAAAGCAATAATCTGCACTTCTACTTTAAAATATTATAAATAGAAAAGTAATTTAAACCCAACACACATAGAAGAAGGGCAATAATAAAAAGTTGAAAATGATAGAAATAGACAACAAACAATAATGATAAATAAGGAAAGCAAAAGATGGTTCTTTGACTAGACCAATAAAATTGGAAGAGGGGCATCTTTATAGACATTGAAGCAATAATAAGAAAATTTTGCAACCAATTTTATGCCAGAAAATTTGACAACTTAAATGAAATTATCTGTTTCTTGAAAAACACAAATTACTAAAATTGGAACAAGAATAAAAAAATTATAGGAGTCCTCTACATGTTGACAAAATTAAAGGTATAATTAAAAACAACATACTACAAGGAAAACTTCAAACCCAGATAAATCCAATGGTGACTTTTACCAAATATTTAAGTAATTAGAATCCTAATTTTACATCTAGTCTTTCTGAATATACTGGAGAATGGAAAACCTCCCAACTCATTTTATAAGGATAAACTTATCCTATAACCAAATCAAAGACATTACAAGAACAGAAAATCAAAGGCCATTATTATTCATTAATGTGCATCAACTTAATCAAATTTTAGCCAATTTGATCAGCAGTATGTAAAAATGTATAAAGGATAATACATTATGGGTAATTGTGAACATTAGTTTGGTTTGATATTTAAAAATCAATTTATTTTACCATACTAACAGAATAAAGATGAGAAAATGTACCTATGGAAATAGAAAGTAAATTTGATAAAATTTAACACTCATGTATGATTAGAATATATGCCAAATTAGTAATAAGAAGAACCTTCCTATCTCAGATTAATAGCATGTACAAAACAAAAGATCCTATGATATATATCCTGCTTGATAAAACATTGAATTCTTCTTCTTGACATTTTCATTCAGCATTGTAGAGTGTAAGGGTTTAAAGGCATATGGGAAATTAAGAAAAACCATGTAGTTTGCAAATGACATGTATATGTTCATGGAGAATCAGTAATCTACAAAAAGCTATTAAAATAAATTAGTACGATATTGAAAGAAAAGAACAAGTTTGGAAAATTGACAATACTTGACTTTAAGTCTTAATATAAACCTGGAATAATCAAGGAAGTGTGGTATTTGTAAGATAATAGACATAAAGAAATACAATAGAGAGTCCAGACGTACATCCACATTAATATAGTTAACTGATCTTTGACATAGTAACGAAGATAATACAATAGAGGAAAGCTTGTGTTTTCAACAAATGGTGCTAAAACAACTGGACATCCATTTCACAACAATTAACTCATAATGGATCACAGAGCTAGATATAAAGTCCAAAACTATAAAACTCATAGAAGCTAAACAGGAGAAAATCTAGATGACTTTGGGTTTGGAGATGGCTTTTTATTTTATTTTTAAGTTATTATTTTTATTTGTTCTAATTACTTATACATAACAGTGAAATGCATTTTGACACATCAGGCAGAAATGGAGTAAAACTTCTCATTCTTCCAGATGTACATGATGTAGAGTTACACAGGTCATATAATTTTATATGAACATAGAATAATAATATCAGATTCTTTCTACCATAATTCCTACCCCCATACTCCCTCCCCTCCCTTCACTCCCCTCTGTCTAATTCAAAGTACCTCTACTCTTCCCAAGCCCCTCACTTATTGTAGATTAGTAACTGCATGTCAGAGAAAACATTCAGCCTTTGGTTCTTTGGGATTGGCTTATTTCGATTAGCATGGTATTGGAGATGACTTTTAGATACAACAGTAAAGGCATGACCTATGAAACAAAGAACTGATAATGTTGACTTCACTAAAAATTAAAAATATCTCCTGCCAGGCACAGTGGTGCATGCTTGTAATCCCAGTGGCTTGGGAGGTTGTGGCAGGAGGATGGCGAGTTCAAATCCAGCATCAGCAAAAGGGAGCTGTTAAGGAACTCAGTGAGACACTGTATCTAAATAAAATACAAAATATGGCTGGAGATGTGACTCAGTGGTCAAGTGCCTCTGAGTTTAATCCTTGGTACCCCCTCCCCCAAAGCCTCTTTTGCAAAAGACATTGTCAAGAGATTGAAAAGACCAGCTAAATATTAGGAGAAAATATTTTCAAAAGATATGATATGCAAAATACTCTTAAAATTCAACAATGAGAAAAACTAATTAAATGATGAGTCAAAGACATCAATAAACAATATGCCAAGGAAGATATAAACACAATAAATAAGCATATGAACATGTATTCCATATCAAATGTCATCAGGAAATGCCAACAAGATACCATGACACACCTGATAGAATGGCCAAAATCCAGAGCACTGACAACACCAACTGCTATCTAGGATGTGGACATACAGGAGCTCTAATTTACTACTTGTGGGAATGGAAAATGGCACAGGCACTTTGGAAGATCATTTCATGCTTTCCTATAAAACTAAACCAATTCTTACTATATGATCAAGAAATTAGGGTTCTTCATACTTACCAAAAGGAATTAAAAACTTAATCGTATATGGGATAATTAGCTTTTTGTCACTGACCCAAACACCCAACAAGAACAATTTAGAAGAGGAAAAGTTTATTTTGGCTTACTTTTAGAGGTTTAGTCTATAGTGAGCCATTCCCAGTTCTCTGAGTCCAAGGTGAGGCAGAATATCGCAGTTAAGGTCATGGTGGAAGAGCACAGCTTCATTCATGGTGGATGGTAAGCAGAAAGAGAAGGCAAAAGGAACCAGAGGGAAAATGAACTCTTTCATTGGTTCCCCCCAGTGACCTACCTCCTCCAGTCATGCTCCATCTGCCATACAGTTACCACCCAGTAAGATCATTCAAACTAGGATAGACAGATTAGGATACAGCTCTCACAATTTAATAATTTCACTTCCAAATATTTGTACATTAACACAGAAGCTTTTGGGGGACATCTCATATCCAAACTGCAATACCATATATAAATCTACACAAAGATATTTATAGTAGTTCTATTAATAATGCCCAGAACTTAGAATAAACTAGTATGTTCCTTAGTAGGTGAATGGATTAATAAAATGTGGTACACCCAGATGATGGGGAAATTATTTAGTGCTGCAAAGAAATGAGTATAGAGCCATTAGGTGACATGGAGGAAACTTAAAGGCATATTAGTAAGTGAAAGCAGCCATTTGCAAAAGGCAACATAGAGGAGTTTGATTCAATCTACATATGACATTCTGAAAATTAAAACTATAGAGACTCTAAAAAGACTAGTTGTCAAGAATTAGTGGAGAGGGATGAATAGAAAGAACACACAGGATTTTTAGATCAGGTGGAGATTCATTATTACAAATTTGTGCTTACCCACAGAATGTACAAGAGTGAACCTTCAAGTAAACTACTGATGCTGAGCAATTATGTCAATGCAAGTCATAGAATGTAAGAAATTTTCCACCAGGGTTCAGGGTGTAGGTAACTGGGGAGGCTATGCATGTGGGAGCTAGCAGGGATATGTGGGAAAACTGTATTTTCTGCTCAGTGTTGCTGTGAACCTAAATCAAAAGTCTATTACAAAACAGAAGTTATTTATGAGTTCTAGAAGTTTTCTGGTGGACTGTTTTTGGATCTTCTACATGTGGAATCATGTCATTGGTGAATAGTGATAGTTTGAACTCTTCTTTTCCTAATCGTATCCCTTTAATTTCTTTGGTCTGTCTAATTGTTCTGGCTAGAGTTTCAAGGACGATGTTGAATAGAAGTGGTGAAAGAGGGCATCCCTGCCTTGTTCCAGTTCTTAGGTGAATACTTTCAGTTTTTCTCCATTTAGAATGATGTTGACTGTGGACATAGCATAGATAGCCTTTACAATACTGAGGTATGTTCCTACTATCCCTGTTTTTTCCAGTGTTTTGAGCATGAAGGAGTGCTGTATTTTATCAAATGGTTTTTCTGCATCTATTGAAATAATCATGTGGTTCTTGACTTTAAGTCTGTTGATGTGGTGAATTGCATTTATTGATTTCTGGATGTTGAACCAACCTTGCATCCCCAGGATGAAACCCACTTGATCATGGTGCACTATCTTTTTAATATGCTTTTGTATGCAAATTGCTAAAATTTTGTTAAGAATTTTTGCATCTATGCTCATTAGGGATATTGGTCTGAAGTTTTCTTTCCTCAATGTGTCTTTGTCTGGTTTTGGTATCAGGGTGATATTAGCTTCATAGAATGAGTTTGGAAGGGTTCCCTCCTTTTAGGAGGGACAAATCCAATGCTCATAAATTTAATGCATTTTTATTCATAAGTCATTAATTCTCTAAAAGAGAAATTAGGAAAACTACCCCATTCATAATAGCCTCAAAAGAAAAAAATACTTGGGAATCAATCTAATGAAAGAGGTGAAAGACCTCTACAATGAGAACTACAGAACACTAAAGAACAGAACTAAAGGAAACCTTAGAAGATGGAAAGATCTCCCATGTTCTTGGATAGGCAGAACTAATATGGTCAAAATGGCCATATTACCAAAAGTGCTATACAAATTCAATGCAATTTCAATTAAAATCCCAATGATGGACCTCATAGAAATAGAGCGAGCAATCATGAAATTCATTTGGAGGAATAAGAGACCCAGAATAGCTAAAGCAATCCTTAGCAGGAGGAGCAAAGCAGGTGGTATCACAATGCCAGACCTTCAACTATACTACAAAGCAATAGTAATAAAAACAGCATGGCATTGGCACCAAAATAGACAGGTAGATCAATGGTACAGAATAGAGGACACAGAGACAAACCCACATAAATAAAGGTATCTCATACTTGACAAAGGAGGCAAAAACATACAATGGAGAAAAGGTAGCCTCTTCAACAAATGGTGCTGGGAAAACTGGAAATCCATATGCAGTAAATTGAAACTAAACCCCTCTCACCCTGCACAAAACTCAACTCAAAATGGATCAAGGACCTAGGAATTAGACCAGAGACCCTGCGCATAATAGAAGACAAAGTAGGTCCAAATCTGCATCATGTCAGCCTAGGACCAGACTTCCTTAACATGACTCCCAAAGCACAAGAAATAAAATCAGGAATCAATAATTGGGATAGATTCAAACTGAAAAGATTTTTCTCAGCAAAGGAAACAATTAGGAATGTGAAGAGAGAGCCTTCAGAGTGGGAGAAAATCTTTGCCACACACACTTCAGATAGAGCACTAATCTCCAAAATATATAAAGAACTCAAAAAACTTTACACCAAGAATACAAATAACCCAATTAATAAATGGGTCAAGGAAATGAGCAGACACTTCACAGAAGATGATCTGTAAGCAATCAACAGATATATGAAGGAATGTTCAACATCCTTAGTAATAAGAGAAATGCAAATCAAAACTACCTTAAGATATCATCTCACCCCAAGTAGAATGTCTATTATCAAGAATACAAGCAACAATAGGTGTTGGTGAGGATGTGGGGAAAAAGGTACACTCATACATTGCTGGTAGGGTTGCAAATTAGTGCAGCCACTCTGGAAAGTGGTGTGGAGATTCCTCAGAAAATTTGGAATGGATCCACCATTTGACCCAGCTATCCCACTCCTTGGCCTATAACCAAAGGACTTAAAATCAGCATACTACAATGACGCAGTAGCATCAATGTTTATAGTTGCTTAATTCACAATAGCTAGATTGTGAAACCAACCTAGATGCCCTTCAATTGATGAATGGGTAAGAAACTGGTATATATATACAATAGAACATTACTCAGCCATAAAGAAGAATAAAGTTACGGCATTTGCAGGTAAATGGGTGGAGTTGGAGAATATCATGCTAAGTGAAATAAGCCAATCCCCCAAAACCAAAGACCAAATGATTTCTCTGATAAGTGGATGATGATACATAATGGGGGGCAGGGAGGGAAGAATGGAGGAAGGATGGATTGTATAGAGGAAAATGAGAGGTGGGGAGGGGGTGAGGGGGGAAGGAATGATAATAAAATGAGACAAATATCATTACCCTATGAACATGTATGATTAAACAAACAATGTGACTCTGCTTCTTCTACAACCAGAGAAACAAAAGTTGTACCCCATTTGTGTACAATGAATCTAAATTTAAAAAGGAAAACAAGTTATCACAACAATCTGATCTATTTTATCAGATCAGGAATATTTGCAGTAAATGAGTTTTTTTCTTTTAAGAATGTTTGCTTAATATAGGGTCTTGACATAAAATGCTTCCTTAATAATATTGCTTTTATTTTGTAACTACAGGTATATATGAATAACATATATATATATATATATACACACATATATATATACATATGTATATATATAAAATGTGACTAATCATTAATGACCTAAATTGTCCACACATATACATTATTTCTTTGAAAACTAAAAATTGTGTTTGGCCCTTTTCTAAATACTTTAGAAAAATGTAAGTATTAGCCAATACTTATGCCTTTTCTATACCTTTTCTGCTGCCTACTACATTGCTGTCATTACTTATCCTGCTTTATCAAAGAATGCCTCAAGGGGCTGGGGTTGTAGCTCAGTGACATAGAGCTTGCCTAGCAAGTGTGAGGCGCTGGGTTTGATTTTCAGCACTGCATTAAAAAAATGAAATAAATGCATGATATCCATTTACAACTATAAAATGAATTTTAAAAATGATCTCTCAACTGGTTAAAATGTTTTTTTTACAGGATACTAATCTACATTTGCTCTTACTAAGGTCTTTATTAACCTAATATCTATACCCTTGGCCCCAAATGCAGAGTAGATAAGTATAATTTGTACCATGACCAGATCTTTTATTCATTTTCTCTATTTCTTCTGTGATTTTGCCATTAGTTGTAAAGACCACTAAAAATAACTATGTTAGCCAAATTTGTGATTGATTTGTAGCACCCACTGAAGGGATACTATATTCTCCTTGTGATTGTCACATAAAATGATGAATATTCTTTTCCTAATTCTCCAGAGAGGTTAGATTTTTCAGTAAGGAGATATCAGTATCTACTATTGAATGTCTAATTTCCTTGTTTTATAGCAGCTAGATAATTTGGAATCAAGTAAAAAAGAACTGTTAGGGAGACTCCTGCAAACAATAGCCACAAAGCCAACAGATTTGTTTCAGTATAGAGATCCCAGAAATAAATCCATACATCTATAGTCAACTAATTCTCGACAAAGGTGCCAAAAAAGTATGCTGTAGAAAGGAAATCTCTTTAACAAATGGTACTGGGAAAACTGGATATCCACATGCTGAAGATTGAACTAAGTTGCTGAGATTGGTCTCAAACTTACAATCTTCCTTCCTTAGCCTCCTGAATCACTCCGGTTACAGGCATTTGCCATTGCACCTGGCTCAAAATGGATCAAAGACTCAAATGTAAACCTGAAACTCTCAAACTACTGGTAGAGAACAAAGGGGAACCCTTCAAGGCATTGACACAGGCAATGATTTTCTGGATATAATGCCAAAAGTGCAGGAAATGAAAACAAAAATCGACAAATTAAATTTAATCAAACTCAACAGTTTCTGTACAGCAAGAGGAGGAATCAACAGAGTGAAAAGTAACCCATAGAATGGAGGAAGACATTTTCCAACTATTCATCTGTCAAAGGGTTAATATCCAGAATAGATAAGGATATGAAAAAACATCCAAGTAATTCAATTAAAAAATGGGCACATGATCTGAGTAGACACTTCTTAAAAGAAACACAAATGGCCACCAAATACATGAAAAATACTCTATCATTATCAATCAGGGAAATACAATTAAAAACTTCAGTGAGATACCATCTCAACTCACAATGATTATTATGAAAACCAAACACACAAAACCATGCTGGCAAGAATGTGGAGAAAAGGGAACTCTTCTTATACACTGGAAAATTAGTACAGCCATTAGGGAGAACAGTATGGAGTTCCCACAAAAAATTAAAAATTAGGTTTACCATTATGATTCAACTATCCTCCTTCTGAATATATAAATCCAAAGGAAATAAAACAAGTATTCCAAAGAGATTTCTGTATGCCCACCTTAACTGTGGTCTTAGTCACAATAGCCAAGATATCAGATTAGATTAGGTGCCCAACAACAGATGAATGGATAAAGAAAATATAGTACACAATGGAACATTTTTCAGCTATCAAGAAGAATGAAATCCTGTCATTTGTAGCAAAATGGATGGAACTGGAAGACATAATGTGAAATAAACCAGATATAGAAAGACAAGTAATGCATATTCTTTCTCACATGTATAATCAATAAAAAAGGTCAAGATGCAAGTAGAATAGTGATTTATAAAGATTTGGAATGGTGTGGGAAAGGAGGGTGGAAAACATAGTTAGATTTGATCAGTGCATACTGTATGAATGTATAGAAATAATTGTACTGAATATCACTAATATGTACAAGTAATAATTATTAATAATAAAGATATTTGTTTCCCATGCTAATCAGAAAACATACATGATTATGAAAATATTATTTTCCTTTGGTGAGTTGCAACTATTTCAGAATAACACTCATCATTGTCCTTTTGCAGAAACGTTTCTACTAACTTTTGTGATAATATCAACACTTTAAGCAACTGTATCAAAGTAGAAAGTTTGAGAACATTAAAAAATTTAAAACAATTCATTTGTTTACATGAAAATCTAAGTCAAATTTAAATACTGCTAAGTTTCCTCTGGAATTAATAATGAGTACCTTACACAAGGCAACATTTAATTTTTAAACATTAAATTAAGAAATATTTTATTTATTTATTTTTTTAATATTATTATTATTATTTTTTGGAACCAGGGATTGAACTCAGAGACACTCAGCCACTGAACCACATCCCCAGCCCTATTTTGTATTTTATTTAGAGACAGGGTCTCACTGAGTTGCTTAGGGCCTCGCTAAGTTGCTGAGGCTGGCTTTGAACTCGCAATCCTCCTAACTCAGCCTCCCAAGTTGCTTGGATTACAGGCGTGCGCCACCACGCCCAGCTAGAAATTCTTTTTTTAAAGGAAGATAAATACAATGCAGGAAAAGGCCTTCTGCAAACTGAAATAAATCAGTAATAATTTATTTCCAAAAAATAGACTTTAAAAATTAAATCTATCACATAAAATAGGGAGAAAAAGGCATCATGATTTGAAAGAGAATACATTTTTAAAAGAAGTACAGAAATATTCTGATCTTATCTAACTTAGAGAAATTTTATGGAGAGCAACTGTCAGCCACTTAATTGAAACAGAATGATAAAGGAACTCAAGTAATTTATTATTTTATTGTGATGTATAACTTCAGTAAAAGAGAACAAAACCCATCTGTCAGATGAATGTAGAGAATAGCAGTGTACAATTACAGGCATGCTTATGAAAGCAACCAATAAAAGTTACTACAAAAGTAAAATTTATGTCAGCAGTTGGAGCACCAAAAACACTATAAAAATATTTTGAAAAGATTATAGTTCAAAATAAAAAAGGAAATGTGTATCAAAGGTCAGTATCAAGAAAGTGAAAAGACAACCTAGGGAATGCAAGAAAATATTTGTTAATCATACATCTGATAGAGTTCTAATGTCCAGAATATACAAGTAATTCTTACAACTCAACAGAAAGACAAATGATCCAATTAAAAATAGTCAAGAGATTTGGTTAGCCATTTCTCAAAGGATAACCCACAAATGGCCAGAAAATACATGGGCAGAACCCCATAGTAATTAGTCATTAGGGAAATGCGAATTAAATCACTAGGTATCTCTTCATATCTTACAGGATGGCTGTCATAATAACTAAAAACAAAACAGTAAGTGTTTGTGACAATCTGGATATATTGGGACCAATGGAAAATAGTTGGAAAATAGTTCAATGGTTCCTCATTAAATTAAACATATAATTACTCTATGATCTAGCAATCTCACTTTCAGGTATGGATTCCAGAGAATGGGAAAACATGTCCCCACAAAATCTTGTACATAAGTGTTACTAGAAGTATTATACATAACAGCTAAAAAGTATAAATAATTCAAACGTACATGGATAAACAAAATGTGGTGTATCCATACAATTTATTCAAAGAAAGGACTGAAATACTGCTACAGGCAACAATGTGACTAAAATTTGAAAACAGTGTGCTAAGCAAAGGTAACCCAAAACACAAGGAATCACATATTGTATGATTCCATTTATAGGAAATATCCCCAATAGGTAATTCTATAGCATTGGAAAGTAAATCAGTGATTGCAGGGGGCTGGTGTTAGGGAGAAATGAGGAGTAAGTACTTAATGATATAGGGTTTCTTTTTTGAATGAATAATCATTTTGTAACTAGGTAGATGTTGCAGTTACACATCCTTAAGTACTAAATATCACTGACTTGTACATTTTAAACTGGTTAATGATTAATTTTATCTTGTATGATTTTTTCCTCAAAACAATGAAAAAATAAAAACTTATAAGAAGTTCTCAATAAGGTAGAAACACATTTTGTATTCATATGTTAGATAAAATTCAATAACCCACACTAATTAAATACCTGAAAAAATAATGTTCTTCTAGAGGAACAGGTTGATCTAATTAAGCATAGGAAACTTGAAACTTGAGTCTTGGATATTCCAGTATTGAGTCCTGTGATCTAAGATAAGAGATTTATCTTCTTTCTACTTTGTTAGTTGTTCCTGTTAGCTCAAAGGAACTATGATAATTCATATGAGTAATTTTTATAGGTAGGAATGGGAACATCATGCTTAGTCCCAGAAACTTAAGATGTGGAAGATACAAATGGCAGTCACTATACACATCGTGAAAAATCTGCACACATATTTCTTTATATAAGCACTGAGTGTGTTGTTACTTATAGGTGGATCTGCAAGCATCAAAACTGGAAGAAGCCTAAAGTTTGGAGGATGGTGGGGACTTGATACAACTATTCAGATGATCTAAGAAAGTATTTTTAGGCCATTGTTGAGAGTTCCATTAAAGATTATTTCTGTATCTTTGAGCTCACTACATATTCTTTTGAGAGTGAAAAGTTACAATATCTTTTTCCTTTGTCATTTCAATTGGCATTTTAATCAATTTTCTCAGTATTCTTCACTTTGACCTGACTTAAGCAGGAAGATAAAGATGCAGTCACATTATTAGGAATTTATTTTTTTACATGAGTTCAGCTATAGAGTGGATCACTTATTTTGACCCAATTTCCTCTCTCCCTTTGTGGAATAGTGCTTGATATTTTCTATAAATACTGTATATATGCCTAGAGGCCATTTGTAGCATTGGGTACATGTATGAATCAAAGTATAACTAAATAAACACTTCTTTCCTGCTATTTTGAATACCAACAATCTCATTTTTTATTTGAAACATGTGCAGTGTTGTATTGTGTTTTGAAATAGCTTCTGAGTCCAAACCCAGAAGTGACTACATTTCAGTGGAAAGTGACGTGATTAAAGTATATATTCAGGAGAAGTGATCCTGTAATCATTTTTTTGGGGCGAAGAATTTCCAATGAAGTTAGTAAGCTATGTGTGCATAGGTTGATTGCAGGTTTTGTCTCATACATAGTTTGTGAAGTGACTTAGGATACTTTGAGATGAAAAGCTGCATATAACACTCTAGAATTTTCTTGTTATGCTCTCTTTCAAGCAAATTGCAACATAGAATATTTTGCAAAGATGAATAATGAAAGTTTAGTTAAATAATAGGGATAGGAGAGAAAGATGGAAGATAATGAAGAAAGGAAATAGACATGATGACAGGTTTGAGCTGTATTGCAAAAGAGGTGGAGATACACAGAAATATGACTATAGTTATTAGTAATATTAATAATACAATAGTTCTATTGGGTTAGGAATTTGCATTTAGATATTCTTTTTTTTTTTTTTTTTTGGAACCTGGGATTGAACTCAGGGACACTCGGCTGAGCCACATCCCCAGCCCAGTTTTGTATTTTATTTAGAGACAGGGTCTCACTGAGTTGCTTCCGGCCTCGCTAAGTTGCTGAGGCTGGCTTTGAACTCTCGATCCTCCTGACTCAGCCTCCTAAGTCGCTTGGATTACAAAGGTGTGCCACCACGCCCAGCTGCATTTAGATATTCTAATGTCAAATATTAATATTCTATGCAGACATATTGTGGAAAAGAAAATATTTATCCAACTTATTCTAAAAAATGCCTTGAGTTATCCAAACTAGTTGAAAAAAATATTTTTCTTTGCCTATACAGCCTATAGAAAAAAACAAAGTCCATTTTGTTAAGAAACTCCAAATATACTTCAGGTTGAATTGCATTTTCAAAGAAAACTCTACATGTGCAGAGACATTTTCAAAGGATGTGATTAGATTAGACAAAGCAGGATACATATGATAAATTCTATGCCAGGTTGCTTTCTTATCCTGGAGAAAACAAATTTGTAATGGAGCAAAGAAACCCTATGACTGGAGCAGAATATGAACAAAGATACAAAGAAAATGTGTAATAATAAGTTTTTCAGAAGTGAAAATGAAACAAACAAAACTGTGATATAAAAGCAGCATGAAAAAAAGCATACTCCAAAAAAGTACAATTTTCAAAAACAATTTTTTTTCATTTCCCTAAAATATGTGCTGTATCCATCTATTTTTCCTCTGGCTAAAGAAATGATACAAATTATGAAATTCACTGATAAATTAACCTAGAGTACTAACATAGAACATTTTTTTCTTTCTGAAATATTTACCTTTTCATAGTTACTATTATAAACTCATTCATATACATTTTAATTGCTCAAATTAATATACAGGATAAAAGTCAATTTATAGTTAGTATTAATCTAGCAGTATTTGAAATGCTCATTTTTAGAACTAAATTATTATGAAATGATGTTAAATTTTGTCATTGGAAATGATTCTATCATTGGCAAAGGAAGGAAATATTGAGTAATTATAAATCTGTTACAACTTACAATCCTCCTCAAGGCAGTGTTTTTTGTTGAAATACAAACTCATTTAGACTGGATTTGATCATTAAATAGATTCAAACAACTTCTTTCTTTTGCTAAGAGTATAATAGAATATTTATAATTTTACTCAGGGTCTCATTTTCTACATCTGTAATATTGAGGTTGTACCAATATTTCTGGGACTCAGTTTAGGGCCTGATATATTCTCAGAGAGATCCTTGTAGATGTGTTTGTAAAACTCTAGTATTAATGTAAGTGGCCATAATGTAAAATCTTGCTTGTTCTGCATCACATCTTCATCTCTGTATTGTGATCTGACCACATGTATAACATTGACTTCATCAAATCAAGTATGGGTGGATAAAATAACACCAAATTGACATAAAACATTGGCAACCAGTGAAATAGGCTTTATAATAGCTGTGAAAATTTCAGACTACTTAAAGTTCAGTAGAAGTATACACAGGAGAAGGATGAAATTTGTTCTGACTTCGTTTTGACACAAATCATTTCATCTTGGTGACATGATATCTAGTAAATACCATCTGATAATTTAAAGGAAAGATTAGATCTATTGCATTAGCTGGTTAAACTACTTGTGACAAATCCTGTAGCAAGCAGCTTGGTGAAATCCTTTGGTGATCTGTGTTATTTGATTAGGGTTTATAGTTTTGATAGTGCTTGAAGTAAAAGAAAAATCTCCCTTCCAAAATGGAAGCATAGCAAGAAAAGCAGAAATACAATTGGAGGCTAGAGAGGTAACATAGTCTAAGTTACAGCCATGGCTGGCAGTAGTGCTGCCTTGTCAATATTGCAGATGCCTAAAAAATAACTTCCTACAGAAAACACATATATATTCCACATACCACTGCTTTGCCACATGCCTTTGAACAGCTACTTTTACTTTTGAACATTTTCTCTGAAACACAAACATCTGTCTACTTCTTTTGGAACAGGTCTATTTATAATTACCAAATCATGGCCTTTGCTGGATGAAATATTCATGTACACTGCACTGCCAAACTGCACTTATGGCATAGTAAACTGCAAACATCATCATATTAAAAGCAATTTAGAAACATGGCTTGTGCCAACTAATAAAAATGTCATTTTACAGATTGTTTAAGAACACTAGTTTAACAACTTTTACAATGTTGGACTACCATAATGTATTTATTATCCATAAGTACATTTGAATAACTAAAATGAAAATGAAAAGAAAATGGGTGAACTCAGTCATATAGTTTACAAATAATGTCAAAGCATTAATAAAAGGTCTTCACTCATTTCTAAGAAATATTGGAACATGGAAATGATATAAACCTTCTGAGTTTTTTCCAAAGACCTAGGCTGCTTTTTACCTGGCACATACATACACCATAATGCTATGCAGGGTCATAAACTACACAAAGGCAATAATAGACAATTTGGCTTATTTGGAGGGAATGTGTCATCCAAAGGATTAATTCCAAGCTGTGATATTCCCCAAATAGGCTCCCTTAGTTTATTTTCAAAGGGGTGAAACCAAAGTGTTATGTATGTATGTATGTATGTATATATATTGAAAGTTTAAGATCTACTATGTGTAACTTAGTGGTAGGTATGGAATTATGGATTCTCCAATGCAATTTCTAGTGATACTCTGCTATTTTTAGTACATTGTTATCTCTCTTTCTATTTGTCCCTTTTTTCATTTCCTTTCACTTTCTTCCCTGGGCAGCACAAACGGCAATAAAGAACAGAAGTATCTACTGGGCTATATGAATCGATAAAGGAAAAATAAATTTCAGAGTGCACCTGGGGTTCTGAATGTGAATAAAATAATATTATCTCATCAGTTATTTTGACCAGAATGTCTTAAAAGGGATGATTTGCCATCCAAAATTTGTAGTATTTAAATGCTATCTAATCAGATTATTTCATATATAAATACTGTGTCTAGAGAGTGTTTGCTTAGTTACTTCACAAGACTGTATGATGAAAATAAGATGACTAGCAAGCTCATGTTTTTGAAAAATTATTTTTACAAAAATAAAAATCTAATGCAGAACATGATACCAGATGGTCTTTCGCATATAGCAGATTAATATAGAATCATTTTAAGTCAACTGCAACTACGAACATTATTGTGCTTCAGTATTGACTCAAGAAGTTAGAAACCACTTATAGAAACTGCAGTGTTTAATCAATATAGTGAAATATTCCACTATATAATTTATACATTATATCTTTCAGTAAGAATCATATGTAATTCTGTCTCAAATCAGTAAAAATGTATTGACCTTCACACTTTGTCTCTTGTTGATTTTGTGATGGAAAAAGAAATACCATGATTTGTGAATGTAATAATACATTATTTCTAGAAACATAAAAAGAAACCCAGAAGTACAGTTGGCACCTATAATTCTAACCTGTATAATTCAACATTTAGTTGTATTCTGAATAGAGAGCTTTCATTTGATGTGCTATGCAGTTCTTTTAAAATAACATGATTAGAAATAAGGATAGAATGGTCAAAAGCATCAAGTGTTCAAGGTTCTTATTTACTACAATGCCACTAATTAAGTCACTTCACCTCATTCATCTCTGAAAATAATTATTCAGATTTAAACATCTCTAAGGTCCCTTACACATTGCTATAGTTTGTATCTGAAATGTTCCCAAAGGCCCATGTGTTAAAGGTTATTCCCCAGCATGGCAATATTGGAAGGTAGTGGAAACTTTAGGTTGGGACTTAGTTGGGTTTTCAGGTCATTGAGGGAGTTCCCTTGAATTGAATGTGGGACCCTTGTGTCTTCCTTTCTTCTCTTTCATTTCCCAGCCATGAAGCGAGCACAATATACTCACTTCCTAACATGATGTGCTGACTTGTTACAGGTCCAACACAAAGGAGCCAACTGATCATGGATTAAACTCACCAAATGTGAGCCAGAATAAATTGTTTATCTTTATAGATTGATTGGCTCACCATTTGTTATAACAGAAAGCCAACTGACATACACTCCTATCACATTTATGATTTTATTCAAATCATATTAATATTGACAATAACTGAATATCCTAACATTTAACGTAAAATGCTTAGATGTACAACTTTTTACTTTACTTTTTTAGATATACAATGAATTACTGTCCATTAATATGTATAGACAATAGTAAAAACTGGTTCTTTATTTAAGCTCTCAGTAGCTGGCATAACACATCAATTGTGGAAGGAGTATGAACATTTAAAAATAATGTATTAAACATTTGGACTTATAAAAAAACAGTAAAGGATAAGTTAATCTTGAATACATGTTCATGTTCCCAACAAAAATTGTATCAGTTTTCTAGGCTGCAAGACAAAATACCATAAATTCATGGTTTAGGAAACCCACATGTATTATCTAATAAATCTCTGTGGGTCAGGAATCCAGGCACAATTTATCTGAATCTTCTGCAGGGCTGTAATCAAGGTGTCCCTCTTCAAAGCCAGCAAGAAAGCAAGACTCTAGAGCATCTTTTCTAGCAATACAAATTGTTATATAACATAGCACAATGATGGAAGTGGTAGCCTATCACCTTTAGCTTATTCTGTTGCCTTGAAGAAAGTCACTTGTTCCAGCTACATTCCAAGAGAATTCATAAAGAATTGAACACCAGAAGGCAAGTATCACAGATGCCACCTAAAACTCTGTTTACCATAGAAGAAATACGAGGGTGAAGACCATACTCTTTTTTCCTTCCCTTCTCTCCTTACGCTCCACTCTCCTTCCTCCAACTACTCCTCTTTCTTCTTCTTCCTCCTCTTCCTCCTTCTATCATCTTATTTTCTTTTCCCAAACTTACTGTGACTGAAATGTGCAGACACTTTATACACATGTGTAAAGGCAACAGCTGCATCAGTGATGGTGCACAATCTCAATTATAAGTAAATATCCTGAGGACAAACAACTGGCTGTTCTGCTTTAGTAGAACACTAGCTACTAATGAATTATGTAATAATTTTTTCAATGCTTTTACATTGTAATTATGTGAATAATCCTCTGTCAAAAATCTGTCTCAGAACTTTAAGTTTAACCAGGTTAAAGTTCAAGTGAAGATTGATTTACCTTGGCAGCTTAATATAAGAGTCATTATATACAAATGAGTATTTCATCTAATTTCATGCGCCTATTCTAGTCTCAGGAATTTATCAACCAATATTTTAAAATAATTTGTATTTCTAAAAGAAAAATATTTGCTAGGAATTTAGTGAATAGAGGGAGAAAATCAATTAAAAGTAAAAAAAAGTCAAAGCATGATCACTAATATAAAATGGAAAAAGATATGTGT
This sequence comes from Glaucomys volans, assembly GCA_020662805.1. Lineage (NCBI taxonomy): Eukaryota > Metazoa > Chordata > Mammalia > Rodentia > Sciuridae > Glaucomys > Glaucomys volans. The sequence continues at coordinate 191,136 of JAJEJO010005002.1, read as the reverse complement.
CCTAGGGTACCATTCACTGTTAGACATTCAAGGACCAGTGATTTAGATGTTCAAATTTTTTTTCTTATCCTTCTGACATTCTCTTTGCTTTTTCCACTTTTGGGTATGAGGAAACAGATAAGTAAATTCAAATTCTATCACCATTTGCCACTATGATATGGAAGAAAAAAATGCCAGGGAATTCCTCTAATTAAATTTTTCCTTCTGAAGAGTTTCTCATAGGGTTAGTTTACAGACTTGGTTCTGTGTAGCAGTGATTCAAGGTGGATTGTCCACATTCATTTTGATCCAATGTTGGAGATTTTTTTTGTCTCCTGTCTCTATGCTAGGTCATTTTTTAAGTTCAACACTAGCAAAAGCCCTTAATACTCTATTAGGGTTGGTCTTTAGCTGCAACTACATGTGGTGACTTTAGTATAGAAGAAGTTTTCCTTTACTGATATGTTGGTGATGTAAATTCAAAGAAGTCTACAGTTGTTTATGACAAGGGGAAACTCTAAAGAACATTGACAGAAATTGCTTTATAGGTTTGAAGTGTTTGTCAATGCAGTGTTATTCAATGCAGAAGTTTTTTTTTTTTTTTTTTTTTAACTTGGAGAGGGGATATACCTGGAAGACATGATGTATTTCACTTACAGGAAGTCCAAAGAAGATGAGAAAATCATTTCAAGAAAACAATAAAGAAGAGTGTTAATTCATCTAATACACGGAGACAAATCTGCTAACAAGGTTAATGCTGCCTAGTTCAAAGGCAGGGATGCCCTCTTTCACAGCTTCTATTCAACATCGTCCTTGAAATTCTAGCCAGAGCAATTAGATAAAGAAATAAAAGGGATTTGAATAGGAAAAGAAGAACTTAAACTATTTCTATTTGCAGATGGTATGATTCTATATTTAGAGGAGCCAAAAATTCCACCAGAAAACTTCTAGAACTCATAAATGAATTCAGTAAAGTAGCAGGATATAAAATCAACACTCATAAATCTAATGCATTCTTCTTCATAACTGATTCATAAGTGATGAATCCTCTGAAAGAGAAATTAGGAAAACTACCCCATTCACAGTAGCCTCAAAAAAAAAATACCTGGGAGTCAATTTAACAAAAGAGATGAAAGACCTCTACAACGAGAACTACAGAACACTAAAGAAAGAAATTAAAGAAAACCTTAGAAGATAGAAAAATCTCCCATGTTCTTGGATAGGCAGAATTAATATTGTCAAAATGGCCATACTACCAAAAGTGCTATACAAATTCAATGCAATTCCAATTAAAATCCCAATGATGGACCTCATAGAAATAGAGCAAGCAATCATGAAATTCATTTGGAGGAATAAGAGACCTAGAATAGCTAAAGAAATCCTTAGCAGGAAGAGCGAAGCAGGGGGTATCACAATACCAGACCTTCAACTATAGTGCAAAGCAATAGTAACAAAAACAGCATGGCATTGGCACCAAAATAGACAGGTAGACCAATGGTACAGAATAGAGGACACAGAGACAAACCCACATAAATACAGGTATCTCATACTTGACAAAGGAGCCAAAAACATGCAATGGAGAAAAGATAGCCTCTTCAACAAATGGTGCTTGGAAAACTGGAAATCCATATGCAGCAAAATGACACTAAACCCATATCTCTCACCCTGTATAAAACTTAACTCAAAATGGATCAAGGACCTAGGAATTAGACCAGAGACCCTGCTATCATATTGGCCTAGGACCAGACTTCCTTAACATGACTCCCAAAGCACAAGAAATAAAAGCAGGAATCAATAATTGCTATAGATTCAAACTAAAAAGCTTTTTCTCAGCAAAGGAAACAATCAGCAATGTGAAGCGAAAACCTAGAGAGTAGGAGAAAATCTTTGCCACACACACTTCAGATAGAGCACTAATCTCCAAAATATATAAAGAACTTAAAAAACTTTACACCAAGAATACAAATAACCCAATCAATAAATGGGCTAAGGAAATGAACAGACACTTCACAGAAGAGGATCTGCAAGCAATCAACAGGTATATGAAAAAATGTTCAACATCTCTAATAAGAAGAGAAATGCAAATCAAAACTACCTTAAGATATCATCTCACCCCAAGTAGAATGTCTATTATCAAGAATGCAAGCAACAATAGGTGTTGGCGAGGATGTAGGGAAAAAGGTACACTCATACATTGCTGGTGGGGTTGCAAATTAGTGCAGCCACTCTGGAAAGTGGTGTGGAGATTCCTCAGAAAACTTGGAATGGATCCACCATTTGACCCAGCTATCCCACTCTTTGGCCTATACCCAAAGGACTTAAAATCAGTATACTACAGTGATGCAGCCACATCAATGTTTATAGCAGCCCAATTCACTATAGCTAGATTGTGGAACCAACCTGGATGCCCTTCAATAGATGAATGGGTAAAGAAACTGTGGTATATATGCCCAGTGGAATATCATTCAGTCATAAAGAACAATAAAACTATGACATTTGCAGGTAAATGAATGGAATTGGAGAAGATCATGCTAAGTGAAATGAGCCAATCCCAAAAAACCAAAGGCTGAATTATTTCTCTTGTAAGTGGTTGATGACACATGCCGGGGGTGGGGGGAGGTACGGGAAGAATGGAGAAGGGATGGATTGTATAGAGGAAAATGAGGGGTGGGAATGGGGCAGAGAAGGAAAGATAATAGAATGAGACAAACATCTTTACCCTATGTATACATATGAATATGCAATCTGAAAAAAATGAAATATTACACAGATGAAAAGAAAATGCTGCCTAGTTCATGAGGGTGTTTAAAATGGAAGACAAAAACTTCTCCATTCTTATATCCTTTAAGAAATTAACAATCTCAGTAAAATATTAATAAGAACAATTAAAATATAATAGCATAAGCAACTTTTATAATAATGTGCTAAGTGTAGAAAAAAGAAATATTAACTAATTAATTAAATATTTAGATGGTGTACAATGAACCTTTAAAACTGTTTGAATTGAACAGGTCTGTTCTTTTTCTATCAGCTTCCAATAGAAATCTGTGAATTTCCAAATGGTACACATTATTTCATGCTAATCTCGTGACAAATAGCATACATTTTTAATGAGATTACATGGTGATATTTTGCCATTCAACAGATATTTTTGATCACCAACTAAATACAAGAATTTGGTAATAATTAGTGATTATTGAGTATTTTCATTAATGAAATAAAAACATTTGGTTGCTCCTTAAAAGTTGAATTTTAAATGGTTTGCATGAACTTTAGGTGGAATTTAAAAATTCAGTCTTTGTTTAATAAATACTCCCCCCTTTCTTTGAAGGCCATCCCACTGAACTATTTCTCTAATTTAAAAACATTAAGCCAGAGGGGAAAAAAATCATGCTTTTGCGATCAGGAAGATAAAACCTGTTTTCGGGAACTCATATGTTTTGTAAAAAATATTCACAAGGATAATATTGTACACTGCAGTACTATAATAGTGTCAATAGTCTATCTCCTCACCCATCCAGTTTTATTTACTCCCAGTAGTAATTCTTTGGCTAAACAGTGGTAATTATTCAGTTGTTGAAAGTAGTAAAAGATTTTCCAGGTACTTAAGGAAATATAGATAATTCTCTTTTAACCAACAGATCGAGGGCGCAAAGTAGTTGAATGGAAAAACCTCAGCAAAGTAGCCTTTTAAAAAATTGTTAAAAAGAATCAGCTTTTTATTCTAGTTACTGTAAGTTTTATGAAATGGGCTAAGGGGAAAAGACCTTTGAATAATATGAAATCTGAACTGTGAATGATTTCTAAGAGGGAATGAAAAATCTGCAATTATCCTATCAGAAAATACATGTCATTTTTGGTACAACAGGGTTATGAAATAGTGACAGATGTGGAAGTACCATGCAGTCTAGGTACCAGTGAAAAGTGATTGATATTTGCATATCAGACAATGTAGTATATATGCATAAATTAATATCCAGCAAAGTGTATATTCATTATCTTGTCCATATTTTGTTCTAATTAATGTTCTTGTGATTATTATCAAGTCTTTTAAAAATATTTTATTAGTTATTGATGGACCTTTATTTTATTCATTCATTTATTTTTATGTGGTGCTGAGAATCAAACCCAGTGACTCAAACATGCTAGGCAAGTGCTCCAGCACAGAGCCACAACCCAAGCCTGCTGTTATAAAGTTTTGAATTTGAAATATCAATTTATGTTTAAGAAGACATTTAGATTGGATAAATGCAATTGCTAATTCTGTTAAGATTCTGGTGATTTTAAGAATAACCCTTACTTGGAGTTTGTTCCTATTTGGGTAGACCACTCTAAAAAAACTCTTTGTAAATGAATAATTAAGGTAACAACTACTTGAAAAATTTAAGTATTCCAGTGTCTTCATCTAGAAAATGGGATGATTAATATAGACCTGTTTCTGTAGATTCCCATGAAAAATAACATATACACATAAATTATTGTAAAGCGTTTGATAAAATATAAAGTGCTACACAAAAGTTTGTTCAACCAGAATAACAGGAACAAAACTTTACATTCTACCAATAACCTCCACTTTAAATAAAGTAAGGTCTCTCCTCCAAGCCTTTCTGTAATGTATTGCCAAATACAAGAAGTGTCTTAATTTACCTCTGCTCACTGATATGGACATGTAACTCATTACCATGTAAAGTGTTTTGAAAGAGTTTTGAGAACTAATGAAACTAAATCTGAAATCCAATTCTTTTATATCATCCCTCAACCACTACTCCATTTTCTTATTTTTAATGAGCAAATATCAGTATTTCTCTGAATTCTTCAGAAATGCTGAGGACAGAGAAAAATAAATCACTTGAATTCTAAATTCCTGTGGCATTTCTACCTCAATCTCACTCTCTTCTGATCTTAGGTGACAATGGAGTTTAATTTTAAAATAAATTATACAAGCCAAAATCTGCCTTTTGAAGGAGTGTTTGGAATTTAAAGAGGCATCTAACTGAAGGAGGGGAAGGAGTCATTGCAGGAGGACACAGTGGGGTTAATGAAGGGACCTCAGAGAACATTTGTTTTTTAAAAGAAAGAACATTGTTTTTTAAAGGAAGGAATGAAGAGTTGTTGGTCAAAGTTACCATCACCTTCCCAAGTGGACAGAAACAAAGGACTGGATCAGGTAAACACTTCCTATAGAAAAACTAAGACCAATAAAAATAACTGAAAGGAGCATGGACAAGGAGGAGGCAGAGAGAGAAAGGAAGTTTCAGAAATTATAAAAAAGTATGCCCCTTCCCTGGGACTCCAAGCTCCTGCACCTCTGTAGTCCCCTTCTTTTTGGAGAACTTTTGTTTCTTTCTTTTAAGTAAACTCTCTTGTTTGCTTACCTCAGCGTTCATGGTGCTCATTATGGTGCTCATTCTTCGACTCAGTGAAATGCGCACCCGATTTCTACTGGTAACATTACCTACATTAGGTAAAATAGTGAGGCAGAGAGGCTGAATGATTAAAGAGAAGCCTTAGGGTACTTCAGTAACTGAAGTGAAGATCCCTCAGGTTTAGAATCCTATAACCCAAATATCTGTCTACAAGCTTCTCTTAAATTCCCTCTCTTGTGTTATACCCGATGAAAATAAGATCATCCAAGCTGATCACGTAAAGCCAAAAGAAGCCTTCATTTTTTATTTTTTTAGCTGGCCAGCGACAATTGTCCTTACACCTAAAAGCGGTGTGCTGGAGGACCATGCCTTAGTTCTTTGTTGCCAGCATTTATAGGGAGGGGAAGAGATAAGGGTGGGGCTATAGGGAGGGAAGGGATTGGGGTGGGTCTACAGGAAGGGGAAGGAATTTGGGTGGGTCTATAGGGAGGGAATGGATTAGGGTGGTCCTGACTCTTCCTCTTCATGGCATTTGAGAATCTTTTTGGGGCACATAATATTTGGAAAACTGTATTCCCTCTATAAACTCAACTTGTTTCATCGAGTCAGGATAAGAGGCATTCCCTTACCCTGAATAGATTGGGTAAATGCCCAGGACTGTAAGATATTAAGCCTTAGAGGAGGGATTCACATTTGATCTTTGCTCTTCCTATCAATATGTTTTAACAATGAGCTAACTTGTCTTCAGTTACTGTCACTGTATGCCTTTCTGCACTCTTCTCCATATTATATGATTATTTTTATGCCTATTTCTCTCTTTTTTCTCTTCTTTCTGTAGGCTTATAATGGTAATATATTTTATAACTCAAAACAATGGATCTAACAATAGGTTAGCATTTTTGCAAGTGTCAGTAGGTGTAATATGAGCTTCTCTTCCTTTGCAAAAGTTGGGTGGAATTCTCCAGCCTTCCTTCGTTTCTGTTCACTTGGGTATTTAATTGTTTTGCATAAAAATGGTTCCTTTTAGCTGATTATGTACAATAAAGAGACTCAATGATTATCTTGGTAATGTGCTTCACTGACTGGCCCTTCTATAATTAACACAATGTTCCTTCCTGAACAAATGCACACATAAAAAGGAGTGGGGGAGAACAGAGAAGTAACTACTGTGGAGTTCCTAGATCATTAATGTCACTAATATCATTACTTTTAATTGAAATGAGAGCAGCAACAGTACTGATGGCAGGAGTAATATCATCTATTGAGCTCATACCATGAACTATTCTGACTGAATTTATTATATTTCCTTTTTAAAAGCCTCATAAATACAGATTAATTGACTCAATGTGATTCAAAATAAACTTTTTAAAATAAAAATTCAAATGAGTATTGTTTTTAGCCAACATTTTTGGTAATCTTCTGGCATTATTTTGAATGGTTTAAATAAAAGCACTGGCATTTTATTATAGCCTCATTTTATTCTTTCAAACCATAAAAGGTCAAATATTCACACTCAGAGGTGTTTGATATTTCAGTGCATATCTGGATGAAGGTAGAAGTTTCCATATAACAAATCTTATTATGGTGATGATTTAGTGAACTAAGAAATGAAATGGACAGTATAAGCTTTTCAATGTTATTCTTTATCTAATAACAATTAGATGGAAAGTCTTCCTATGACATTGCAGGTAAAAGAATCAAGGACTAAAAACTTATATCATGAGAACACAAGGGATGTTTAAAAGTGAGGTGGATGAAGGCAGGTATAGTATTTTATAACATTGCCCAGTTGTCACCTTGTCAATTGAATTTACTTTTTTTCAAGCCTGTTCATGGTTCACTTTGAATAAATACAATAGTTAAAGGGAAGGAAAAAGGTCCAGCTTTCTGATTTGTCAGTTTGAAGCATAATGATGGCAATCAAAATGGATGGGGGAGTGTATGTTAAGTAGCTTATGTTTGGGAGAGCATTTATGTGCATTTTTTAAAGTTTTATTTACAGATAGGTAATATTATGTCTCTGTGATACTTAAAAGCACTTGTTGTTTGATTCTTTTACTTCCAGCAATGGTTATGATTCTAGGAATAGTAAAATATACCAAACGATTATTAGTCTAGGGAGGATTAGAAATAATCACAGTGCCTAGGAATAAAAAGTTAGTAGGAAACTATTTGTTTGGTATGAATCATACGTTGTTAAAGAATTTCTAAAAGTCACCAGCACCAGTAATGCAGAGTAAACACATCTTAAAAGATAAATTTTTGAGGAAAAACATATATATTAGCCAAGATGCCAGTGATGGCTGAAGTCATTTGAAGGATTATTTGGGAAGCAGGATGATCTACCTCCAAGTTCATTCATGACAGGTGGTAGGAGTCCTTAAATTCTTCAGTGACTTTTAGCTGTAGGTGTCAGTTTCTTACCATAAGAACCTCTGAATAAGTGTCTTTGAGGCTTAGCATTTGGCATCTTCTAAAGTGAATGATGACAGAGAGAGAGATAGAGGAAAAGAGAGAGAGAGAGAGAGAGAGAGAGAGAGAGAGATAGAAAGACACAGAGACAGAGAGAACTCAGAAGTTGAAGTGCTTTTTGTGAACTAGTCAAGGGTAACAAAACACTTGATTCTGTTCATTATAAGCATGTCACTAACTCTAGTTCACACTCATGTGAAGGGAGATTAGCCTTGGAGTATCAAAGGGTTTGTGAATCTATCTTAAAAACCACCATAGTATTGGTCACTTATCCCTCTTAGTTATTCCCCATAGCCATTAAGAAAACCAGTTGAACTGGTGATTTTATTTTTCCATGGTTTCAATGACAACTGTGGTAGTAGGTAGCTGTAGGTTTTCCTATGGGCCCATTAATAGCTTAATATTCTATAATTTATTAAAAGTGCTTCCAAATGAACATTTTAGTATCTTTCCTGGGTTTCCATAGTGACACTCAAAGCAGTTATCTGTATCAATGTTTCAGGAAATATATTGTTGGCTCTGTGTTTAGTTCCTAACATAGGTGTTGAGTATGGCATTTTCTGAGGTCCACCAGTGGTTTTTTGTTTCACTAGTACCTTTTATGATACCATTATGGATTAAACCTTGGTATTAAACAGGAGGTTATTTTGTTATCAGTAATCCAAAAGGATTAGTACAGCACTGAACTTCTAATAATTAGTTCTGTAAATAAAATGTTTAATAAAGTCAACAGTAATTTTATGGCAACATAAAAATATACTATGAATAGTTATTTGGCTTATACAATCTAGAAAAGCAATAAAATCATAGATTTGTTATAGAAGAGAACATGAGGAGCTTGTAGTTTAATTGTTCTGATTTACAGAAAAGGAAACTGAATAACTTGTTTTCTGGAATGAAGCACCCAGGATTGTAGTAGAATGTTTTGTGAACATTGAAAAGTAGTGAATAATATTAAGTAACTGATAATAATACCTAACTTCATATTGTCCCCAAGACTTAGGATAAAACCACAAAGAATCAGTGCCTTTTTCTTAGATTTTTCCAATGTGATTGTGGGATATAATTATTAACATATTATTCTATTAATCATTATTTATGTTCTCCTTTAAAGATGACAATGTTACAGTTGTTTTATATTTAAGAGTTAATCTACTGTTCATAGTGTTTTCATAATAATAGCTGCCCTCTTCATAAAGATCTTGAATGATAGAAGTGTAGCATTTTTAGACTAGAAATAAAGAAGCCCTGTTAAATGTCCTTAGCAGTTTTTCTTCCCACTAGTCCATGATTTCTTCTTTGTCCATAATATACAGTATTTTTACTGATTTCTATGTTATTTTGTTCTCCGAAGATTTTAAGATGGCTTACAAAATTTATACAAAATGAAAGCGTTGAAACAAAAAGTAAAGCAACTCTATTGGGGCAAAGTAAAAATAAATGTTGAAAAATAAAGCAAAGCCAGGGGTGATATAAATACACAGAATTAGAGCCATAATGTCAGTAGACCTTCTAGAATTGGAACAAAATTTACCTCTGAGCTTTCTATCCTCTAGGCAAAGAGAGATATGGGATTCACAGAAAACAGAAGATAAAATTGGCAGTTATACAGGACAGATATATGTGGTAATGAAATGGAGGAATTTTCCCAATGTATTGGTATAGTGAATATATTATATGATAAACCATGTTCTCAACAATAACCTTACATTAAATACAATGAAGTGTTTCATAAGAATTTTCCTTACAGGCTTCTTCAAGAAAACACATTGGCATCAATGACAATAATCCTGTATGAGTCCTAAATAATATGATTGAAGTATGTCACTCTCTGCTGGTCTAGCTTAATGCAAGCATACAGTTTTGGTGAATAGAGAAGTATATAATTTGTCTAACTTTTACACAATCTTCTATAAACTCTGTTTCTGTCAATCATTTTTAAGATCAATATTTATTTGGAATAGGTCTGAAATGTATATTTTAGCATGCAGTATTGTTAATGACTACCTACAGACCCATGTACTTTAGAGATCCACACAACATAGTAAAAGACTTCTTACCATGTAAAGAAACCTATTGAGGAACATGTTTGAAAAGAAGACCCTTTTGCCTGGATAAATGTGGGTTGAAGGTTGGCAAGGTCAATATGTTTTGATTTGAGTTCTGCTTTATATTTAATATATGTTTACCTTTGGTGCATAGAGATAATATGATTATTTATTTAAGAAATTGCCTCATATTATTGTATCAGTTTGGTGAGTCCAAACTCTGATGATGATTCCAAATCAGTCTGGAGACTTAGTAAAGAACTGATGTTGCAGATGTATTCTTTTTTGTTTGTTCATTTGTTTGTTTTTGTTTGATAGAGATATTTTACCCATGTAGATTTCCTTTATAGATATAAATTCCTTTACAAAAGGATAGTATTTCAGAGGTACTCATGTCTACAATTTCGTGTAATAACCAGTTGAAATGTGTTTTTTATTCATTTGTTTTTAGTTTCCACATATGAGAGAAAACACATGGTACTTGTCTTTCTGGATCTAGTTTACTTTGCTTAATATGATGTCCTCCAGTTCTATTAATTTTTCTGAAAATGACAGAACTTCACTCATTTTTATGAATGAATAATATTCCATTGTGCATATATGGCATATTTTGACTAGGCTGATTCCATAGATTGGCTACTATGAATGGTGTCACAATAAACATGGGTATAAAGGTATCTCTTTTGTATGCTGACATCATTTTCTTCAGATATAGTGAGCAGAGAGATATCTGCATCAACTGGTAGTTCCATTTTAGTGTTTGAGGCATCTCCATACTAATTTCCACAGTGGCTAAACTAATTTATATTTCTATCAACAGTGTATAAGGATTACTTTTTCTCTACATCCTTGCCAGTAAGTTTTATATCCTAGTACTTTGCTGAATTCATTTATCCCTCTGAGTTTTTCAATGAAACTTTTATGATTTTCTAAGTATTGAATCATGTCATTTGCAAACTGATAATCTGATTTTCTCATTTCTAAACTTGTATCCCTTTTGTTTCTTTATCTTACATAATTGCTGTAAGTTGCAGATGAATTCTGAAAATAGTATGTTGCAGAATTGCCTCTTGCTTGGGGACATAGGGAATGATCAGCTTTTTTTTTTTAATTCAGGCCTTCGACTGATTGGATAAGACCCACCCATAATATGGAGAATAATCAACTTTAAAGACAACAAATTCAAATGTAAATCTCACCCAAAATACCTTCACAGAAACACCCAGAATATTCTTTGATAAAATATCTGGGCATGTGGCCCAACCAAGTTAAAATACAAAATTAACCAAAACATTATAATATTTATATCAATTAACATTCAGATGGTCCCTTATTGTTATCTGAGAGCATTTTTTTCATTTCCCAGTTAATTTTCTCTTCTATTTGCTGCAGCAGCTATCTCACATTATTTTTTTTTACTCTTTGGAACTCCGGACATCTATACTTGATTACCTCATCTATTTCACAGAGACAATAGATGCCATACTTCCCCACCTGCAAATCTCACAAAAATGATGTCTCCATCCACACCTGTATTACCCTCTTTCCCTTCATTTAGGGTGGAAAAGATTCTTTCTTCTTTTCTAAGGCTATCTAACATATCTATAAGCTGAATCTCTCCTTTCTTACCTGTGTAGGAAAATTGTTCTATGGACCATTTCTTTCATTTTTATAATTTATTTGATTGTATATATTTAAGATATACAACATGGTACTTTGATATACATACTTACAGTAAAATGATTATTATATACATAGTAACATATCCATCACCTTCCATATTTACTCTGTGTGCATGTGTGTATGCATGCATTAAGAGGATCTAAAAATCTAATCCCAGCAACTTTCAGTATACAATTATTAATTGTTGTTAAGATGTGCATTTAATCTCTTTATCAATTACACTATACTATCACAATCTCTTTATCAATTCATTCATCATCCATGAATGGACACTGAGGTCCTTTCTATGCCTTGGCTAATATGAATACTGATGCAGTGAACATAGAAGGGTAGATATTTCTATGAGTTGCCAATTTTATTTTATTTTTTTATGTGTTTTCTATTCAACAGAGTGATTCCTGGGTCATATGATAATTTTCTCTCTTGTATTGTCAAATTTATTTTTTGCTGACTCATTTATTCTAAGCTTCTACCCCATTAATGGAACTTATAGACAAATATAACTCATCCCTTAAATATTCACATATTTACTTTTTTTAAGAATGGGAGATTTATTTAGATTTCATGTAATGTTCTATTCTATTTGTGATGATATTTGTATGTTACCTCACTGAACTGTCAAGGGTAGTTAGGCTTGTTCCTTTTGTTACCATATAGATCGTTTTTTATCATTTTTATTTTGATTTTTACAGATTTCTTTTTGATTCATTGCACACATGTGGGGTACAAATTTTCATTTCCAATGGTTGTGCATGATGTACATTCATATCATTATTGTCAATCATACATGTACATAGGGTAATGATGTCTGTCTCATTCCATCATTTTTCATATCCCACCCCCTCCCCCTCTCATTTCCCTCTACAGAATCTAAAGTTCCTCCATTCTTCTCTCACCCCCACCACCTCAACCAGATTTTATATCATCATCCATGTATCAGGGAAAACATTTGGCTTTTGTTTATTTGGAACTGACTTATTTCACTTAGCATGATAATCTCCAATTCCATCCATTTGTCTGCAAATGCCATAATGTTATTCTTCCTTATGGCTGAGAAGTATTGAATTGTGTATATATACCACAGCTTCTTTACCCATTCATCTGTTGAAGGGCATCTAGGTTGGTTCCACAATCTAGATATTGTGAGTTAGCTGCTATAAACATTGATGTGGCTGTGTTACTGTAGTATGCTGATTTTAAGTCCTTTGGGTATAAACTGAGGAGTGGGATAGCTGGGTCAAAAGGTGGGTCCATTCCAAGTTCTCTGAGGAATCTCCACACTGCTTTCCAGAGTGACTGAACAAATTTGCAACTCCACCAGAAATGTAAAAGTGTGCCTTTTTCCCCACAGCCAAGCCAACATATATTATTGCTTGTGTTCTTGATAATAGCCATTCTAATCAGAGTAAGATGAAATCTTAGAGCTGTTTCAATTTGCATTTCTCTAATTACTAGAGATATTGAACACTTTTTCATATATTTATTGATTGCCTGTTCATCATCTTCTGTAAAGTGTCTGTTCAGATCCTTGGCCCACTTATTGATTGGGTTCTTTGTATTTTTGGTGTAAAGTTTTGTAAGTTTTTTATAAATTTTGGAGATTAGTGCTCTATCTGAAGTGCGTGTGGTAAAGATTTTCTCCCACTCTGTAGGCTCCCTTTTCACATTATTGATTGTATCCTTTGCTGAGAAAAAGCTTTTTAGTTTGAGTCCATCACATTTATTGATTATTACTTTGATTTCTTGTGCATTGGAAGACACATTTATTGATTATTACTTTGATTTCTTGTGCATTGGAAGACTTATTAAGGAAGTCTGATCCTAAGCCAACATGATGAGGATTCAGGTCTACTTTGTCTTCTATTTGGTGCAGGGTCTCTGGTATAATTCCTAAGTCCTTGATCTATTCTGAGTTGAGTTTCGTGCAGGGTGAGAGATAGAGGTTTAACTTCATTTTATTGCATATGGATTTCCAGTTTTCCCAAAACCTTTTGTTGAACAGGTTATCTTTTCTCAACTATATGTTTTTGGCTGCTTTGTATAGTATGAGGTAACTGTATTTTTGTGGGTTTGTGTCTGTGCCTTCTGTTCTATATCATTGGTCTACCTGTCTATTTTGGTGCCCATACCAAGCTGTTTTTGTTACTATTGCTCTGTAGTACAGTTGAAGGTCTGGTATTGTGATACTTTCTGCTTTACTCTTTCTGCTTAGGATTGTTTTGACTACTTGAGGTCTCTTATTCTTCCAGATGAAGTTCATGATTACCTTCTCTAATTCCATGAGGAATGTCATTGGAATTTTAATTGGAATTGCTTTGAATCTGTATAGTGCCTTTGGTAGAATGGCCATTTTGACAATATTAATTCTGCCTCTCCAAGAACATGGGAGATCTTTCCATCTCCTAAGGTTTTCTTAAATTTCTTTCTTTAGTGTTCTGTTGTTTTCTTTGTAGAGGTCTTTCACCTTTTTTGTTAGATTGATTCCCAAGTATTTTATTTTTTTTGAAGTTATTGTGAATGAAGTGGTTTTCCTAATTTCTCTTTCAGAGGGTTCATCACTTATGAAAAGAAATGCATTAGATTTATGCATATTGATTTTATATCCAGCCACTTTGCTGAATTCATTTATTAGTTCTAGAAGTTTTCTAGTGGAGTTTTTTGGGTTGTCTAAATATAGAACCATGTCATCAGTAAATAGTGACAGCTTGAGTTCTTCTTTTCCTATTCATATTCTTTCAATTTCTTTGGTCTGTCTAATTGCTCTGGTCAGTGTTTCAAGGACGATGTTGAATAGAAGTGGTGAAAGAGGGCATCCCTGTCTTCTTCCAGTTTTTAGAGGGAGTGCCTTCAGTTTTTCTCCATTTAGAATGAGGTTGGCTATGGGCTTAGCATAGATAGCCTTTACAATGTTGAGGTATGTTCCAACTATCCCTATTTTTTCTAGTGTTTTGAGCATGAAGTGGTGTTGTATCTTGTCAAACACTTTCTCAGCATCTATTAAAATAATCATATGATTCTTAACTTTGAGTCTATTGATGTGATTAATTACATTTATTGATTTCCGGATGTTGAACCAACCTTGAATTCTTGGGATAAAACCCACTTGATCATGTTGCACTATCTTTTTAATATGTTTTTGTATGCGGTTTGCCAGAATTTTGTTAAGGATTTTTGCATGTATGTTCATCAGTGATATTGGTCTAAATTTTTCTTTTTTTGATGCATCTTTGTCTGGTTTGGTATCAGAGTCATACTAGCTTCATAGAATGAGTTTGGAAGGGTTCCCTCCTTTTCTAGTTCATGGAATACTTTGGGGAGTATTGGTATTAGTTCTTCTTTAAAGGTCTTGTAGAATTCTGCTGAGAATTGATCTGATCTTGGGCTTTTCTTTGATGATAGACTTTTGATGGCTTCTTCCATTTCTGTGCTTGAAATTGATCTGTTTATGTTGTGTATGTCCTCCTGGTTCAGTTTTGGAGGTTCATGTCTAGAAATTTGTCGATGTCTTCAAGACATCTTTTATTGGAGTATAGATTTTCAAAATAGCTTCTAATTATGTTTTGTATTTCAATGGTGTCTGTTGTACTATTTCCCTTTTCATCATGAATTTTAGTAATTTGAGTTTTCTCTCTCCTCTTTGTTAGTATGACTAAGGATTTATCAATTTTGTTTACTTTTTCAAAGAACAAGCTTTTTGTTTTGTCAATTTTTTGAATTGCTTCTCTTGTTTCAATTTCATTGATTTCAGCTCTGATTTTAATTATTTCCTGTCTTCTACTACTTTTAGTGTTGATCTGTTCTTCTTCTTCTAGGACTTTGAGATGTAATGTTAGGTCATTTAGTTGTTGACTTTTTATTTTTTTTAATATATGAGCTCAATGCAATGAATTTTCTTCTTAGTACTGCTTTCAGAGTGTCCCAGAGATTGCAATATGTTGTATCGTTCTCATTTACCTCTACGAATTTTTTTATTTCCTCCTTGATTTCTTCTGTTATCATTGCATGATTCAATAGCATATTATTTAGTCTTCAGGTGTAGGAGTAGTTTTTGTTTTTTATGTTATCATTGACTTCAAATGACATTGTGTTTTGGTCTGATAGAATACAAGGTACTATCTCTATTTTTTGTATTTATTAATGGCTTCTTTGTGGCATAATATATGGTCTATTTTGGAGAAGGATCCATGAGCTGCTGAGAAGAAAGTGTATTCACTTGATGATGGATGAAATACTCTATACATGTCAGTTAAGTCTATATCATTGATTGTATTATTTAATTCTATAGTTTCTTTGTTCATTTTTTGTTTGGAGGATCTATCCAGTGGTGAGAGTGGTGTGTTAAAGTCACCTGCTATTATTGTGTTGTGGTCTATTTGATTCTTACAATTGAGAAGGTTTTGTTTGATGTACATAGATGCTACATTGTTTGGGGCATAAATATTTAAAATCGTTATGTTTTGCTGTTTTATTGTTCTCTGAATCAGTATGAAATGTCCTTCTTTATCCCTTCTAACTAACTTAGGTTCGAAGTCCGCTTTATCTGATATGAGGATAGAAACCCCTGCTTTTTTACAGAGTCCATGTGCATGGTATGTTTTTCCCCATCCTTTCACCATTAGTCTGTGGATGACTTTTTTTATGAGATGAGTCTCTTGAAGGCAGCATATTATTGGATCTTTCTTTTTATCCAATCTGCCAGTCTATGTTTTTTGATTAATGAGTTTAAGCCATTAACATTCAGGGTTATTATTGTGATATTATATGTATTCCTGGTCTTTTTGGTTTATTTTTGTTTTTCCCTTGACTTGGTTTCTCCTTTGACTGGCTTTCTCTTTAGGGTTGTTCCTCCCTTTGCTGACTTGTATTGTTGTTTTTCACTTCTTCCTCATGAAATATTTTGTTGAGAATGGTATGTAGTGCAGGGTTTCTATTTGTGAATTCTTTCAGCTTTTGTTTATTGTGGAAAGATTTTATTTCACCTTCAAATCTGAAGGTAAGTTTTGTTGGGTATAAGATTCTTGGTTGGCATCCATTTTCTTTTTTCTTTTTTTTTTAAATATTTTTAAAGATTTTGATAGACCTTGGTTTTATTCATTTATCTATATGTTGTGCTGAGAATCAAACCCAGTACCTAGGGTTTGATTCTAGGTACTGGGTTTGATTCTCATGCTAGGTCAGAGTTTTACCACTGAGCCACAACCCCAGCCCAGCATCCATTTTTTTGTGAGGGCTTGAAATATATTGTAATAGGCCCTTCTTGCTTTTAGGGTCTGGGTTGAGAAATCTGCTGATATCTGTATTTGTTTTCTGTTATATGTAATCTGAGGTTTTTCTCTTGCAGCCTTTAAAATTCTATCATTATTTTGTATGTGTGGTACTTTCATTATAATGTGCCTGGGTTTGAATCTGTTATAATTTTGTGCATTTGGTGTGCTGTAAGCCTCTTGCATTTGATTTTCCATTTTATTCTTCTGGTTTGGGAAATTTTATGTTATTATTTCATTGAACAGTTTATTCATTCCTTTGATCTGTATCTCTGTGCCTTCCTCAATCCCAATAATTCTTAAATTTGGTCTTTTTATATTGTCCCATAATTCTTGGAGGTTCTGTTCATGATCTCTTACCATCTTCTCAGTTTGGTCAACTTTATTTTCCAGATGAAATATCTTGTCTTCATTGTCCGAGATTCTGTCTTCAACAAGATCCATTCTGTTCGTGATGTTTTCTATTGAATTTTTTATTTGGTTTATTTTTTCCTTCACTTCAAGTGTTTATGATTTTTTTCCTACAATCTTTCTCTCTTTATTTAAGTTCTCTTTTGCTTACTGCATTTGCTCTATTAACTGCTCATTGGAGTGACCATGCATTGCCTGCATTTGCTCTTTTATCTCATCTTTTGCTTCACGGATCATTTTACTCATATAGATTCTATACTCCCTTTCTGTCATTTCTACTGTCATGTTGTTGTTGAACTCTCTCAAAGTAGTACCTTGGTTTGCTCGGGACACTTTTTTCCCCTGTTTTTTTCATGTTATTTCTGTATATGTCCCTCTATCAGTGAAGAACTGAGGTACTGCAACTTCCTCTCTGTAGGCTTGCTGTGACCCTGTAGGATTCCAAACCTTTCCTTTGAGGGGAAGATGGATATCAGCAGCACCCAATACAAACAATATTCAGTCATACATCAAAAACTCCTTATAAAGGCATTAACAATTTACAGTACACAAATGGGGCAAGATCAGTCATTATCTATTGTAGAGCCATTAGTTTTCAATGACCTTGTCATTAGCATGGGAAAAGAGAGACTCCAAGGGAACAGGTAAACAGAAATAAAATGGAGTGAAAAGAGAAAAAAGTAGAAAAAATAGAGTAAGAAGAGAGAGAGAACAAACAGAAAGACTAAAAAGATAAAGATTAAAAAGAAAAAAGAATAAAATAAAAGTAAAAAATTAAAAATTTAGAAAAATATTTCAATAATTCACACTCATACACTACTGAAACTTTCCAGTCCTCAGTTTCTCCCTGTGAGTTGCGGTACCTGTCAAATTTCCTATAGGCGTCTGTGATAGCAAGCTGCCCCTCCTGGTGATGATGGCCACGTCCTCAGAGGTAATGAAGAATATTGGCAACTGCCTCAAAATAAGCAGGGGAGTCACAGCATGGGCCCAGAGTCTGCAGGGGGGTGGGGGATGGGGTGTGGTGGGGGTGTTGGTGTCTCTGGCATCCACCATACAGATCTTGACCAAGTAGGTATAAGGGAGGAATTTCATCCAATGTTTTCCAGAGTTAAATTATGTGAATTCAAAATCCTAGATTTCTGTTTGTTTATTTTTAATTTGTGAATGTTTGGGCAAGTTATTCCCTCATTAAGTCTTCATTTCTTCATCTGATTGTGAACAATAATAGTGCTTCCTCATGAGGATGTTGTAGGAAATGAATAAGAGAAAGAAAATTATTCAAAGTGTTTAGTGCAGTTTCTGTCAAATAAGCAATGAATACACATTAATTTCATTATTTTTTCCATGCTGGTAAAACTGGTCAAAAATGATCACCAATCTTTAAGAAGCATATGAGAGAAGAGTACACATTGGATAACATTTCTTGTTACTTTTTATTGAAGATTAGAATGGAAGAGGTTGAACCTCATTCTAACAAACAAACCATCTGTAGCATTTAAGTGATGCTTATATTACACTCTAAAATGGTACTACTTTTCTACTTATTTATCTTGTGACTTTAGACAACTGTTTTGTCTGTCTCTCTTTTTAAAAAATATTTCCAGTTTAGAAGGACACAATAGTTTCATTTTTATGTGGTGCTGAGAATCAAATCCAGTGCTTCACATGTGCTAGGCAAGCACTCGACCACTGAGCTACAACCCCAGCCCAACAGTTGTTTCTCTTGACCTCATTCTCCTTGTTTTAGAAATGAAAAAGATTAACTAGCTGCATTCTATGCTTCATCTTAGATCTAATATGCTATGTTTCCATATTTTTGAAGAATGTATTTGAATGAAAAGTGATTATGGAATTTTTTGCTTTTTCTTATATTAGCATTTTTTCCTCTTGGCGACTTATTATGTATTTTATGCCCCTTCCTATATACTGTTTTATCATATTATACATTTTCTTTCTACACTAAAACTCCCTCCTCTCTTAGTATAACAATCATTTCAATTTGTCATTTCACCTAATATTCTCAACTGTAACATCCAGACTCACTTTTTCCCAGCTTTTGTAGTTTATCATGGTAACATGAATCTTAACCTCACTCTCAGTGGGGGTACAGCCATTCTTTACCAGTTTTCTTGTTTTGCCTGATAATCTAGAATAATATCACACTCGCTTGTAAATGTACTTAGTAGAGCTTTCAAGCTGAATTACACACAGTTTTAGTCTAATAGAACTTCTATATTCCTATATCACCTTACTGTATTCTGTTCATTTGTATAATGCAATAGTTGACTTTGGCAAGAATTATTGGTAAAATCAACTGATAGATGTGCCCTTATTATACATCTTATGATGAATAATTATATAGTTGACAACTGTGTTTTCTTTTGTATTTAATCAAAATATCCTGAAAAATAAAAAATGCAATGATATGTTATTTTTAGAATATTTTAGATTAAAGCTCATAAAAATGGACAAAGATTAGATACTTCCACAGAGAATAGATCCAATTCCTTTTCTACATCACAGAATATAGATACATATATTTTGTTCTGATCCAGGTCACTTTCTGTCAGAAACACCTATCTCTCAATTATTTTATTTTCCTGGGTCTATGAATTCATTGTATCAATTATCATTTGGTCAAGTTGCAACTTTCACACTTTAATAAATGCAGTAGGCCAAAAATAAAATCAACATGATAATCAACTAATGTTGCTTTTGAATTAATACTGTCATACAAGACATTGCATTTCTATAAAATCTATATTTAAATGCAGATACAGTATCTTGGAAAAATCATTCTTTAACAATAATTAGTATGGATTCACTATTTTGATCACCTGTCGGTTGAAATGAATTATCTGCTGAAGGAACTAAAACCAAAGTTCTGGTGTATGAAATATCACCCACATGAGGGAGAAAAGTGTGGAAACACTGCAGTAAAGGATACTGGGAATTGAGGAGTATTGGAGATTTAGGTACTGGAGATATCAAATTAGGGTTACTATATGAACTATATTCAAAAGTTTTGCTCAGTGTTTTATACTTCAACCTTACTTGTAACACAAATTATTAAACATTGTTTAATACTTCATTTGAAAGACAAAGACAGTAAAAACTAGGATCATGATCTTGTAAATGTTTCAATTCACAGATCAGTTGCTGTTCATTGAAAATGGTGAGACACTCGGTAGTGACTGTTTGTCTTTGTTGAAGGGCTGAGGAAATCCAGAGTGGGACAATAGTACCTGGTTTTGGCATAAAAATATGAAACAATTCATCAAAGAAAACAGGGAAGAGTTGCCTGTATCACCCTGACCTTAATACCAAGCAGCATGGAAAGAGATGCCTCCCACTTGGGGAAGAGAAAGGGAATTAGACAAGTACTGGAGACCTAGTACTAGGCCCACTATGGTGAAACCCAATACTGAACAGAATTCCATGGCCCCACTGCCATGGGTCCAAGTTAGCCATGTTGCAAACAATGTGCCTTTACCACCCCTCCCTCAACTCAAGTAGTACAGCACAGAGCAAGGATTCATCTGCTGGGGGCAGGGTAGGGAAGTAAACAAAGAACTTCCTCTTGGAACTCAGTGTCAGGTTGGTGAAACCCAACACTGGCTAGATCTCAATAGCCTCCTTCCCTAGGCCAGTGTCCACAGATGGAGACTCTGGACCTACCCTAGAGCCAGGCAAAGACCCATGTTCCAATCAGAAGGAATTTAATTTCGCTAGCATCACTTGTGGCTATTTGCAGCAGTCAGATCAGGAATATACCACAGCAGCAAGGAGGGCACAGCAGCATGGAACTGTGCTATGCAGGTCTCAGCAGGCTGTGGATACTGAATATGATACAGTGTTGTGGAATTAGAGAGTAATTGTCCACTTGGGGACAAGGGAGAAGATTTTAGGTTCCAAGCCATTGCATAGGAGCCTGGATCTGGTTCCTCTATGGTGAGTCACAAAATTTGGCAGAATTCTGGGATATCTGACTATTATAGTTTAGATATGGAATGTCACCCAAAGACTTATATATTAAAGCCTTGGTCACCAGATGATGGTACTAAAATTAGGAGGTGGTGAAAACTCTAAGAGGTGGTGCCTATTTGGAGAAAGTAAGTAACTGGGACATGTATTTGAAAGATATATCTGTCTTTGGTCCCTTCCTCACTCTCTGTGCTTTCTGGCCACCATGAAGGTGAGCAGCTCTGCTCCATTACTCACTCATCACAATGCTCTTCTATCTTGCCAAAGACTTAAAGTGATAGGGTCAAGTGTCCATGGACTGAAACCTATGATGGTGTTAGCCAAACTAAATATCTCCTCATTTTTCAAGTATTTTGTGAGAGAAACAAAAAATTGACTAACGCAGTGAACATGAGTTCATGACTGCAGCATGCGGGCATGTCCCAGTCCCAGACAGAGACTGGAGGGAATAGAAAACTCTTTTTTGGAATTTCCTGAATTCTTTCTGAATAACCCATAAACTGCATATTTGGGGCAAACTTAGGCTTGGGCAACCCCGTAGTGCTCAAATGGTGACAAGACACCTAAAGCAGACTCATGGCAAACCTGGACTTAGGCCACCATCTAGTGCTTACTGGAAGTAACCACAGACTTAGATTAAACAGTCTGCTCAGAACTGCTGGAAGGATAGTCACAAACAAAGCCAGATTATGAGAACTGGAATAAATACCTAATCCTTTAATGTCCAGATGATGTCACACACCAACAAGCATAAAAAGCTTTCTGGAAAAAAATGACCTCACCTGGTAATCAAAATAAAGTGCTGGAGGCTGACCAGACAGAAACCAATATGTGCAAACTGTTGGACAGAGAATGCAAAAGAGCTGTTTTAAGGAAACTCAATAAGCTTTAAGAAAATACAGAGAAATAATTCAACACTTTATCAAAGAAATTTAATAAATTGAAGTAATCAAAAGAATCAAATGAATCCTTGAAATTAAAAGTACACTAAATAAAACAAACAATGTGATAGAAGGCACAAATAATAGCATAGATAAACCAGATGAAAGGATCAATGGGCTAAAAGACATGCTATTAGAAAATGCAGAACTATAGGACAAAAAAGAGAAAAGAATGAAGAGGAATGTAGACATATTATGTGACCATTTGGATGGAATTAAAAGAGCAATTTTCATGTTATTGGGATTCAAGAGGGCCTTGAGAGTGTTAGAGAATTAGAAATTTTTTCCAAAGAGATAATAAGAGAAAATTCCCAAATCTAGAAAAGGATACAAATATACAGGTAAAGGAAGGTGAAAGGTCACTAGTCAGATTCAACTCAACCAAATCTACCCTGAGACATATAAAAAAGTTTTCAATATTTAAAGACAAATGGCAATAGAAGAGAAGTAACACCTAAGGGTGTTTCAGTTTGTTTGACAGCATATTTTTCAACTTAAATATTACAAATCAGGTTGGATAGAGATAAGATTTGGAGGAAAAATACTGCCAACAAAGCAGACTGTAACCAGGAAAGCAATCCTTTAGAGATGGAGAAATAAAGACATTCTCAGACAAACAAAATATGAATCACCACCAGACCTGTCCTACATGAAATGATAAAGGAAGTTCTTCTCCAAGTAAAGTAGACACTAGTGAGTAAGAAGAAAATATTAAAACATAAATAAGAGTAATTATACAGACAAATTCAGAATGCTTTAATATTATAAAAATGGTGTATAAACTGTTCATATCTTATAAGAGAAAAACAAAATAACAAAATTGGCAATAACTGCATTAATAGGCCATGTACAAAAGATACAGGGCATGTACAAAAATGTGAAATGGTACATCAAAATTTCAAAATAGGGGAGGAATGGAGAGCAAGTGTAGAGCACTTTATCATTTTTTTCTTTTAAAAATTTCTTTTCCTATCTTTATAATGAATAATCAATGTTAACCTGCTATTATTTGATAATAATGTTATGATCAAAAGAGTTTCTGTAAGTTTGATGACAACCACAAAGTAAAATTTTATAGTAGACACACCAAATATAATAAATAATCAAAACAGATTAATAGAGTTGTCATTTAAACACAAAGGAATAATGTGAGAGAAGTAGAAAGAAAGAAACAAGACTAGAAAACAAGTAACAATGTGGCAGAAGTAAGACTTCATTTACTGAAAATGTATTTAAATGTAAATTAATTAAATTTCCCAATTAAAGGCACAGTATGGTGAATGTAGATACTTGATAATGTAGTATATAGTTCAGTAAGATAGAATAAAATATTTTGAATAATTTTACCACAAAAAAGAAAATATATTCCAGATACAGAGGCACATGTCTTTTCCCGGTTAATCAGGAAGCTGAGGCAGGAAGATTGGAAGTTTGATTCCAGCCTGAGCAAGTTAGAGATACTTTGTTTTACAATAAAATTTTAAAAAGATCTGGGGATATAACACAGTGGTAGAATGCCTCAGTGTTCAGACCCCAGTACAAAAAGAAAAACAACAGCAACAAAGTAAATATTGACTGAGATAGATATGTTTACTTGATTTAAATATTACATAGTGTATATACGATATGATATATATAATACCCCCAAATATGTTGAATTTTAGTGTTAGTGTAGCACTTAAAAATAAATTTAAATTAAGTAAAAAATAAATTGTGACAAAATTAACAAAAAAAATCATATGTTGCTTACAAGAAATTCATTTCACCCGTAAGGACATGAATAAACTGGAGGTGAATAGATAGAATAAAATATTCCATGCAGAGAGAATTAAAAAAAAAGCAGGATTAGGTATGCTTATATCAGATAAAATAAACTTTAAGTTCAAAGCCATTTAAAAACTCAAGGAAAGTCATTTTATACTGATAATTACCTCAAATAATAAGAAATATAACTAAAAAGCTTATGCAAATCAAAGGAAACACTCAAGAGAGAACAACTTTCAGAATGGGAAAAAATATTTGCAATGTATACATATGGCAAGGAGTTAATATCCAGGACATATAAGGAACTCTGAAAACTCAATTGCCAAAAATAATAATAATGTGATTTTTTAAAAATGGTCAATAGTTCTAACTAGAATTTTTTCAGAAGAAGATGTACAAATGTCCATAGGTACATGAAAAAATACTGCATATCACTAGGGCAATGCACATCAAAATCTCAATATCAATTCACTCCAGTAAGAATAGCAAATATGACCAGTGATGGTGAGGATGTGGAAAAAAGGAAACCATTGTACATTGTTGGTGTGAATATAATTTAGTATAGTCATTATGGAATACAGTAATGGACATTCCTCAAATGATTAAAAAGAGAACCCTTATATGAACCAGCAATCTCACTACTGTGCATATATCTTAATTAAATCACTATAGCAAAGGGCTGCCTGCAGTCCCATGCAGCACTATAATTGTAGCACTATGCACTTTAAGTAAGAACTGAGAACAATCTAAGTGTCCATCAACAGATGAACAGGTAAAGAAAATGTGGTTCTCATACACATTGGAATACTATTGGGTCCTAAAAATTTATAAATTTCTGTCATTTGTGACAGCATAGATGGAATCAGAGACCATTATGCAATATGAAATAAGCCTGGTATGCCAAGATATAAACTGCGTGCTCTCACTCATATTCTGAAATCTAAAAATGTTTATCCCATGAAAATTGAAGGTAGAATGGTGGTGGGAGAATAGAGGAGAGGAAAGATAGGGAAATGTTGATCAACAGATGCTAAGTTATAGTTAGGAGAAATAAATTCTGGTATTCTATTACAGTAGGGTTACTACAGAAAACATTCATGTACTCCATATTTTTTAATAACTAGAAGGGATTTAAAGTGTTTTCATCATGAAAGAATGAGAAATGTTTAGGGAAGTAGACATATTTTCCCTGGTTTGAATATGACACAGTGTATGCTTTTATCGAAGCATCACGTGGTACCCCATAAGTAGGTGCAATTTCTTCTGTGTCAAAGTTTTAAAAAATTAATTATTTCAATATTTAAAAATTTTCTGTTTTAATCCTGCCATTTGTCACTTAGGGCTAAAAAATATTCTGATGAGACAAATACGGAAGTACTTAATGTCTGATATTAGTAGACTGACCTTTCTGAGAGGTAAAAGCACTTGAGCAAGGACATTTAAAATAAAAATCATCAATGCTTCTTGTATGCCTTGTGGTTAACCATGGATATTTCTATTTTACTTTTTTCCTTGAAGGTAAGACATATTATAATAGCTATTATTAACTCTTTGCTGATTCACTACTACTCCTCTTTGAAACTTTAGCCAGGGGAAATCAAATAATTTTACCTCATGCTCTATTAAAAATAATATGCTTGTGGGCTACTAAAGTAATTTTGATGCATAAGGGTCAAGTTGTCACTACTGTAAAGTAGGAATGCAGACTTAGACCCCATAAATTTTAATGTGCGCATTCAAATATTGATTACTTTAATAAAAACTCAGTAATATAATATTGTAGGAACATGATGGAATTTGAGTATCAAGAGTATCATGTGTTTGTCTTACCAGAACTTATTTCAGGGATTCTCACTCAACCTGGCCCTACTGACACTTTGGGCCAGATAAGTTTTTTAATAACAGAAATTAATTTTCTCACAGTTCTGGAGGTTGGAAGTCTAAAATCAAATTGTTGGAAGGTTTAGTTACCATTCTAATTCTTCCTTCACTAAAGTATCCTCTGTATTTTATATCTTCTGAAAATTGAAACTTGAATGTTTTTATAATAGTAGTTTTAAGTGGTTTGGGCTTGAATTACATATGACTGTTTTTCTTTCTACATAAATTACACCACTTATTGGTACTTAGAAGACTTGTTTTCTAACCCCTTCAAAATGCATGGTGTCATGCTGTGAGTAAAATAGAATCTTCAAAAATGTTAATTTTTATTGATAACAAATGGACAGGAAAGAAATGCTATTTGTCTCTGCATATTTCAGGGCCTTTCACTATTTTGTTTATAAACATTTCATGAACACCCAGCTCAGTCTGCTGTTATGTGAAGAACTTTTAGTTTATGGGGTCTTAAAATAGAAATACACCTTAACTTGTTTTCGAAGTCTTTACAGTAAGAAAACTTATCTCCTACTTGCATAAAAAATCATGAATAGTTTGGGGTTGTGGCTCAGTAGTAACGCACTTGCCTAGCATGTGTGAGGCACTAGGTTCCATCTTCAGCACCACATATAAATAAATAAATTGAATAAAGGTCCGTCTATAACTAAAAATATTTTTAAAAATCACGAATAAATGAAATGTCATGAGACAATCACTAATGAATTTTCAGTCATTTTCACCTTATAAAAATAAAATAAAGAATCTTGATCTGCTTTCTTTATTGATACATTCTGACCTTATCATGGATTTTTTAGTCCATTTTAAAAGCTTTCAGTGCAAAGATCTTGGCTCACTGTCTGGAGAGGAGAAAGCTGACAAGTTAATCAAGCAGACTGATAGTGTGGTTGGTACAATAAAAAAGGTCAAAATCATGTATTATTTCTTGAAATGTATCTACTGATATGATGATAATGTCAAGTTCAAACCTTAAAAGGCCATTTAATAGAGTATAAAAAGAATTTTTCTTGGGGCTAAGCAATTTTGACCTCATAAAGTGAAGTCTGTGACCTATTTCAACTGTTCATCTGAAGTGATTTTATTCATTTGTTAATTAAATAATTCATCCATCCATCCATCCATCTACCCACCCACCCACCCATTGGCCCATCCATTGCTTTGTCACTTATTAGACACTTACTAGCACTCAGGTGGATACTGGGGAAATTGCATAGAAAAATGAATCTTGGTCACTGTCCTTGAGCAGCTCAAAATTTCCTAATATGTGTTCTGACAAACAGTGCTCACATAAGATACTAGTTATTCATTTCATTTTATTTTTATTTTGAATTTTATGAAATAATCTTTCATAATAATTTTATGAAATAATTTTATGGAATAATCTCAGTCTTCTAATATACAGACTGGTTTTCTAATGTCATGATATCTTAATAGAGAGTATATTAATATTGACCTTGGTGAATGGGAGGATTCAAAATATCTGGTATAAAACTCTAGGGTTAGAATGCAATCTGGGCTCACAGACTGCCGCCTATCATCCGTCACTTGCCTGTTTGCCTGCCTCTGGCCTGCCATCACCTGCCTTTCACCTACCCATCGCCCACCAACTGAGGTTCATTTGCCGATGGTCCACCAGTAGCCTACAGAGCCTGCAGATCGTCAGTGGATCGCCAGCTGCCTGCTGTTGCCTGGAAGTTCACCATCACAGTACCTGCAGGTTTGTTACATGTGGCTGTTGCCATTTGGGGAAAAAAACCCAGGAGCTGTAGGACTGCCAGCCTGACTGACAGCAGCCTGCCCCCAGGACCCCCGGCTAGACTGACAGCACACCACCTCCAGGGGCCCAGCTGACCGACTGTGCCCCACACAGTCTCTGTGGCCACGCCATGCACTGCACTTCCCCATCTGCCAACACGTTTGGAAGTCAGTGCAGCCATCTTGGATGATCCCCGAAGGGGAAACTGTCATTAGGTGGGGCAAATCCCATCCTGAGACACCTGCTGGAGACTGGAAGCTCATTGTCAGGTACCTCTTATGCCTCAGGTTACTAAAGAATGGGAGGTTTGAATAGTATATGACTGTTATAGTGTAGATATTCTTTTCTCCTTTGTGAAAAGTTTTAAATTTTTATTTCTTTACTTTTCTTGCTCTCTACTTTCCTTTTGTTTACCTCTTTCCTCAAGGGCTTTTTCTCACTTTTCTCATGCTAACAACCAACTTCTTCTGACTACACTTTCACTCTTCCTATGATCTACAACTTCTTCATATTCTTTTTTTTTATTTGCTTATTGATTCATTGAACACAAATGGAGTACAGCTATTGTTTCTCTGGTTGTACACAAAGTAGAGTCACACCACCTGTGCATTCATACATGTACACAGGGCAATGATGTCTGTCACACATTCTGTTATTATTCTTACCCCCCCACCCGCCCCCACCCCTCCCTTCCCTCTATGCTATCTATCCTTCCTCCATTCTTGCCACCCTTCCCCCCCCACA
>JAJEJO010005002.1:93150-152825 GCA_020662805.1 Glaucomys volans | reverse complement strand
TGTATCTTCCCCTCTGTTGCTTGAGGGGTGTTTGATCAAGCGGTGACCCAAGAAAGGTGCTGTCCCACTACCTCCAGGTTGGGAATGATCAATGCTTCTGGGCAGAGGCAGCCTAGTGTTGATAGACAATTAGATACAGCAAGGTGGTAGACTCCGGGCCTGGGTGTGGGCCTGGGCACTAGATCAAGTTGGGGTGGTGTCACAGAACTGTGCTCAGTGATGGAGACACTGGGCTTGAGAGCCCAGGCTGACCTGAACTCCTCGCTGGGGGTTCAGGCAGTGGCAGGTTGTTGCTCTTTCCTGGGGACACTGTAAGCTATTGCCAAAGGCCCAAAGCTCCCTGCTGGATCACTCCAGACACTGCTGACACTGCTGGCGGTCCCAGGAAGCTGGAAATGGACCCCCTCTGCCAGGGAAGCCACCAAACTCAGAGCAGTTCCACCTCCCTGCCGGGGTCAGTGATCCCAGGGGCTTTGGGCCAACCTCTCCCGGTGCGGCTGGAGGGTCTGGGAAGCCCGAGATGGGCACTCTCTGCCAGGGAAGCTGCGGAAGTGGGGCAGAATAGTTCCCACTCCCAGCCAGAGACTGCGTTCCCAGAGTTTCCCGGCTGGAGCTCCCCTGACACAGCTGGAGGCCCCAGGAAGCTGATAATGGGCCTTCTCCACCAGTTAAGCCACCAAAATGGCGTGGGGTAGTTCCATCTCCCTGCCAGAGTCCGCGTTCCCAGAGTTTCCTGGACGCCTCTGAATGCCCCAGGTAGCCTGAGATGCTCGGTCTCTGCCTGGGAGGCTGCCGGCTGGTGCTGGAGCCACGGCCAGTGATTCCAAAGCGCTACTGGGGACCTGCACTCACTTGTTGGCTGGCGCAGACCCAGGTCGGTGGCTCCGAAGCAGCTGCAGGGTCTGGCGCTCCCGGATGGTAGCTGCCCGCGGCGGGCCGAGCCCAGCCCGGCTGAGTTGGTTCTGGAGCGGCACCTGGGGACCCCTTATATGTGCTTTGAATATAAAGTCTCGTTGAGAGTCATATTCCTGCTGTTTGAATCCCGAGCAAGTAGGAATCCACGGAGCAAGTAGGAATGCAGCCTTCCTCTAATCCGCCATCTTGGATCCCTCCTCATCTAGGTTTCTTTGGGACACTTTCTTCCCGTGTTTTGTCATGTTGCTCATGTATCTTCCCCCTAGTAGTGCAAATCAGAGGGATTGTGATTTCCCTTTAAAGACTTAAAGTGTCCCTGCAGATTTCCAGTAACTCATCTGATGTTTGAGACGTGCTTAATCAAGCGGTGACCCAAGAAAGCTGCTGTCTCACTTCCTCCAGGTTGGGAATGATCAATGCTTCTGGGGAAAGGCAGCTTGGTTTTGATAGACAATCAGATACAGCAAGGTGGTAGACTCCGGGCCAGGGTGTGGACCTGGGCACTAGACCAAATTGGGGTGGGGGCACAAAACTGTGCTCAGTGATGGAGACACTGGGCTTGAGAGCCCAGGCAGGCCTGAGCTCCTCGCTGGGGGCTCAGTCGGTGGCAGGTGGTCACTCTCTGCCAGGGAAGTTGTAAAATAGGACCAAAAGGCCCCAACTCCCTACTGGAGCTGGCGACTCCCTCCACTCCAGGCCAGACCTCCCCAGGGGATGCTTTGCAGTGGCAGGGAAGACCGGAAGACCGGAGCTCAGCTCTGAGGACTCAGGCAGCCGCAGATGGTCGCCCTCTGCCAGGGAAGCTGCAAAATGGCACCGAAGGGTCCAAACTCCCTCTGGAGCCAGCGACTCCACCCCCTCCAGGCCAGACCACCCCAGTAGACACTGTGCAGTGGCTCAGAAGACCGGAGCTCCCATACACTTTTCTTACACTGTTAACAGTTACATCCTACACCCCTCCCCATCCTCTTTGTCCTCCATTAGAAGGCAATCTGGTGATACTTTTGCAATTTTGTTAGATATTGTCTCCTTCATGAAGTGGTGCAAAATTCACTTAGGGTAAATTAGCAGGGAAACATGACATGACAGAGACAATCTGAGATATTAATTTCTAAGTATGGGCACATGTGTGGGTGACACTCAAAAATGTATTTCAAAATAAATCTAGTTTCTTTCTTAAATGAAGGTAAAGTTTGCCAGTTGTAATTAATTTCAATCAGACTTTAAAAGTTTACCTACACCTTAGAAACACAGCCATGATAAACACATCACTTTAACTTTTCATTTTTTGGTGGTGCTGGGGATTGAATCCAGGGCCTTGTACAGGTAAGGCAAGCAGTTTATCAACTGAGGTACATCTTCAGCCTATCGCTTTATTTTAAAAAACAGTAGCATGAGTTGAACAATCAAAAAGATTTTCTTTCTTTTTATGAAGAATATTATTTCTATAAGTGTTTACCAGTAAGCACAAAGGTAAGTATTAAGATCATAATTTCGTGTACTCACTTTAGGTCAATAGGTCACTTCCATTTGTATATGTTTGTTAATCTATAAAAAGATGTTAGCAAATTATTTCCATGTAATTTTAAGGATAGATTCATGATTCACACAGATATAAACATGAAACACAAAATCATTAATATCGTGGATGGTTAAACTTCAAAATTGCAGTAGTATTTCCCTTCCACTGAGCCACACACCCAGCCCTATTTTATATTTTATTTAGAGATAGGAATAGGGTATCACTGAGTTGCTTAGCACCTCACTGTTGCTGAGGCCGGCTTTGAACTATTGATCTTCCTGCTTTATCCTCCTGAGCCACTGGGATTACAGGCAAGTGCCACCACGCCCAGCATATATTCAGTGTCTTTATGAACCTTACTGTACTGAGGGATGGGCCAACTCTAACAATGTCATTTGCGTAATACCAAATAATATAGGTAGATACTTCGTGCTTCACGTTGTGGAGCTTATCCTCATTCCTCCTAGTGTGATCTTGATATAGAGACTTGTTTCACAGGAATAGAATATGGAAAGTGAGAAAACTCAACTTTATAGTAGAGAATTATGGAAAATCCCATCTTAAACTAGTGATATAGATTAATATTACAAGAGATATCACATGAATATCACATATTTCTTTATATGATGTCATGAGAAGAGCACTTGACCTCTATGGTATTCTTCCCCCAAATTCACAATCCTAGTCTAATTATGGGAAAAATACATCAGGAAACTCAAATTAAGATTCATTCTTCAAAATACATGATCAGTTCTCAAAATAGTCCCTGTTATTGAAAAAGGAAAGACTTTATCACAGACCAGAGGATACTAAGGAGACATGGCAACAATTTTAGTCTGTTTCTGCTGCTGTAACAAAATACCTGAGATGGGGTCATTTATTAAAACATAGAAATTTATTTCTCACATTTCTGGAAGCTGGGAAGTCTAACATTAGGGGTCTAGCAAGATTGGTATCTAGTGAAGGCTACTCTCTGCTTCTAACATGGTGCCTTATTTCAGCATCTTCTAGAAGGAAGGAATGCTGTGTTTTCCCAAGGATAAAGGGATAGAATGGCAGAAGGGTGCTTGTTTCAAACTTGATCTCTTTTATAAGGATGATAATCTTAGACACAAGGGCAGACACTTTATGACTTAATCGCTTCCTAGAGGCCACAACTTTTAATATTGCTGCATTAAAGATTAGACTTCAACATGAATTTTGGAGGGGGCATCATCAATCAAACCAGAGCAGCAAATAGATGCAATGTGATATCCTAGGTGAGATCCTGGAAGAAAAAAAGTACATGGAGGAGAAACTGGTGAAATCCAAATAAAGATTGTGGTTTAGTTAATAACAATGTGCATTTTTTCTTTAAGTTTTGGTAAATGCATCATAGTAGTGCAGATGATAACATTATAGAAAAATGAAATAGGATGAAACTGGGTGAGGGATAAATAGGAACACCCTTGCATTAATCAATGTTCTCCAAAGAAAGAACCAATATAAAATGTAATTATGGAGACTTACAAGTCCCAAGATCTGCAGTTGGCAAACTGGATACTCAGGAAAGCCAAGAGCATAATTCCAGTCTAAACCCCCAAACAGGAAAAAAAAAATAGCTCAATGCAGCCTGACAAGAGGAAATTCCCTCTTTTTGTGGGATAGTCAATGTTTTTGTGGTATTTAAGCCTTCAAGTGTTTGGATGGGGTCCTTCCACACTATAGAAGGAAATTTCCTTTACCAGGTCACTGATTTAAATGCTAATCTAATTCAGAAAAAAAAGCCTCACAGACACATTCAGAACAATGTTTGACCAAATGTATGGGCACCTCATTGCCCAATCAAATTGATACATTAAATTGGCCATTATTTCTCTATACTAACTTTTAAAACTCTATAAATCTGAAATCATTTCAAATAAAAAGTTTATTGTAAAAAATCCATCTCCTTATCAGGAAAAACATTCGGCCTTTGGTTTGGAGGAACTTTGGGTTATGTAGAGGGAAATGAGAGGGAGGAGGGGGCAGGGGTATGAAAGATAGTAGATTGAGACAGACATCATTACCCTATGTACATGTATGATTACACGAATGGTGTGAATCTACATTGTGCACAACCACAGAAATGAAAATTTTTATTCCATTTGTGTACAATGAATCAAAATGCTGTCTGAAAAAATAAAAAAAAACAGAAAAAAATAAATAAAAAGTAATCATGTCAAAAAACAAACAGAAATCTATCCAGAATATCTACCTATGGCTATTTGAGGATCAGACTGGATGACTGCTAGAAATCCTCTCTAGGTGGAACTGCTGAAAATTAATGACAATGCACACTCAATTCACTGTAAGCTCCTTGAGGGCAGGCCTCTCTACCATTCATCCCTATACCTCTAATATGTGGCACAGCCCTTGACTAAGAAAAATATTTGTTAAATAAACACCATTAGCTCATGATAAAAAGTTTCAAATGAAATGTTTCTGGAAATTCTGTCACTTTTTCATAGGAAAAACATTCTTTTCAGAGGAGGCTAGTGGAATGGGTAAAAAAACACATGTGCTATGTGTCAAGTGCAACTATATTGATGAAGCAAGTGGCTGCAAATCACTATTGGGAAACTCCCAACATACAGAAGCTGTTCAAACTGTGCTCCTGTGTTTTATGATATCAGAAAGGGCCTTCTCAGTGAATGATTACAACCTTGCATTTATTCATCATCCATTGTTTTTCTTATAATGCAATTGCTGTGCCATGTTGTAAATTTGAACATTCTTATTTAGGTTTTTCAAAATGTATAACCTGGAATCCCGTGATTTTCCCATGTTACTATAGGATCTTATTATAGAGTACATTCTTTAATATTCTCATATTTGAGTTCAGAGACATAAACACATGAAAACATTGGCTTTGATATTAAGAGGTGTGAGAGTATTTAGCTTCTCTCTTGTTTTATTTTTCTCTTAGAAATGTTAAATATGCCAGGCACGGTGGTACACACCTGTAATCCCAGCAGCGTGGGAGGCTGAGGCAGGAGGATCTCCACTTCAAAGTCAGCCTCAGTAAAAGCAAGGCCCTAAGCAACTCAGTGAGACCCTGTCTCTAAATAAAATACAAAATAGGGCTGGGGATGTGACTCAGTGGTTAAGTGCCCCTGAGTTCATTTCCTGGTATCAAAAAAAAAAAAAGAAAGAAAGAAATGTTAAACAAATGTCAATCAGAAATACAGAATGAATATTCTGAAACTCTTGAGTTTAGCACATATACAGTATGATTTGTTAAAATAGTATTTCATCAAGATGTTAATTTGAAGTAGCTTTAAATGTGCAAAAGTATAGCCTTTAAAATATTTATTTTGAATAAAGTATTAAAGTTTTTGTTCATTAATTTGATCTAGTTAAGTTCTGAAAGTGAAGTTAGAACAAAGAAGAAAAATGAGGGAGGCTGAGAAAAAGGTTAATGATTTCAGGAATAAAGTATCATGCTAGGAGGAGAAAGTGCAGGACACAGGTGTGTAGTGTTACTTTCACTGGGTTTTGACAAAGGGTAATAAATAAAAAAACCAAACCTTCCTTCTGAAAATAGTCCAAGGGAAAAGGCAGGAACCTGCAGACATTTCCTCAATTCACTGATACAAAGAAAGGAGGTTCTTATAATTTAGCCATTTAATCATATTGATGAAGAAAGTCTTGTCTAGATCGTTATTATAGCAGGGGTTGTTTCGTCTATCATCCATGTTTGAATCAGTAGACACAAGATCTTAGAGGGATATGGATACATTTATTCTTGGAAAGAGGCCTCCCTCCCACTTCAATCCCATTTCAAAAAAATTCAGTTTACTTCATTATCATGTGTGATGATTAATTTTTGTGTCACCTTGGGCAGTACTAGTGATACCATTCTAGGCATTGCTCTAAAGGCATTTTGTAGATGTAGTTAATATCTAAAATACATTGACTTTAAATCAAGAAGATTATCCTTGATAAGTTCGGTGGAACTTATTCAGTCAGCTGAAGACCTTAACAAAATGTGATATTTCTAAGAGAGAAAGAAATTCTGCCACATGACTGCATAATCAACTCCTGATTGAATTTCCAACCTGTAGAATTTCTTCCTGTTTTCATACATGTCAGCTTCTACAATTTTGTGAGCTAATTACTTAAACATAAATCACACACACACACACACACACACACAAATAAGTAGATATAGCTAGACACAGCTTTCCTAATTTCAAAGGTCATGAACTGTAATATCTCTAATGGTTTTGCTAATTTCGCTGATCAGCTATTCACCAAACTGATGACAAGCCTGAGGAGTACAAAGAGAAGATTAGTATATCAAAATTTTCTGATTGTCCCACCATTATTATTATTATCAAGTACTTAGCTCTAACTTCATTTGAAAAATTAGGAGCATATGCTGTATCTTTCAGGTTCTCCAAGAAACTGAGACAACAGAATATTAGATATATAGATATAGATAATATAGACAGGTTTGTACATACCTGTGTCTCTAGATATATGGATATCTATATCTATATATATATGGATATATAGATATATGTCTATATATTAGATACAGGAGATTAGATATCTCTCTATATAGATATAGACTGTATCTCCTATTGTCTCATATTACATGGAGAATCATGACAGATATACTCTCCTTGCTCCAAAGTTTTCAAATGAATTGAGAACTACATAGATTATAGCAGTAATGGCGGGGCAATCTGAAAAATTACATATGATAATATTCTCTTTGTACTCTTTAGCCTTGTCATCAGTTTGGTGGATGGCTGACCAATGAAATTAGAAAAGCTATTTTCAAAAGTGCATGAAGTAGAAAAGTCTTAATTTAACACTTCCTGTTCCTAATTAGAATGATTGATAAAAGTGTTGCATGATCAGATAAGACCAATTACTGTTTAGAAGTGCCTTTCCTCTGAAAGTCAAGTGCTTTCCCCTTGGAAAAAATGTAAATTCTCTCAAAGCTTAAAGCTTCCCAAGATATATATATTTCTCAAACCATTTTCTATCCTATACACAGCAGCAACGCACAGAACTGTCCGTGCTGATGGATTTCCAGTTATTGAGTGCCAAAAATGTGGCTAGCATCATAGAAAGACTAAATTTAAAATTTTGTTCATTTTTGATTAATTGTAAATATAAGTAACCGCATGTATCTTGTGGCTACCACAGAGGACAACACAGAATTTATTATACATATTTTAAACATAAATGTTATGTTTAAGTAAAAAAAAATCTTGTAGAATAAGTATATTATAGTTTAGATATGAGGTGCCCCCAAAAAACTCATGTGTGAATCAATGCAAGAAGGTTTAGAGGTAAAATGACTGGGTTATGAAATCCTTAATATAATCAGTGCATTAATTCTCTGATAGGGATTAACTGAATGGTAACTGCAGACAGGAAGAGTATGACTGGAAGAAGTGGGTCATTTGGTTGGTGCCTTTAGGTTTTATATTTTGTCCCTGGTGAGTGGAGACTATCTGCTTCCTGGTGTGTTGTCTTGAGCTGCTTCTTTCCACCACACTCTTCTATTATGATGTCCAACTTTCTTCAGGTCCCGAGGAATGGAATTGGCCATTTATGCAATGAGACCTCTGAAACTGAGCCCCAGAACAAACTTTTACTCCTCTAATTGTTCTTGTTAGGGCTTTTCGTCACAGCAGCAAAAAAACTGGTTAAAATCCAGAGCAAACTGAGTAAATAATTATGGAGCACTTAACTGTCTCATAGGCCATTTAAATGTAAATGCTCATGATTATGTTCTCTGGAGATATTATGGGGTACATGCATCATTTCTTTTTTTGAACCAGGAATTGAACTCAGGGATACTCAGCCACTGAGCCACATCCCCAGCCCTATTTTGTATTTTATTTAAAGACAGGGTCTCACTGAGTTGCTTAGGGCCTCGCTAAGTTGCTGAGGCTGGCTTTGAACTAGCGATCCTCCTGACTCAGCCTCCCAAGTGCTGGGATTACAGGCGTGCGCCACTGAGCCCGGCTACATGCATTATTTTTAAAAAAAGGTTTAATTCATAACATGAACATGATGTACAACATTTTAAGTGTACTTTTTGTGATAAGAAATAGAATTTAATCATTGAGTAATTTTACATTGCTAGTGCAACTTGTTATTCATTTGTACGATAGTGTTCTCTTTAAAGAGAAGTCCTTTGGGATATATGTATAAGGTTACATTTTTGATGGAGTTGATCAAACTTTTATTTAGAATGATTTTTATGGCTTAAATAACATCATTCTAAAATAAATAGCCTGCCTTGGTGGTGCATAACTGTAATACCAGCAATTTGGGAGGCTGAGACAGGAGAATTGCAAGTTTGAGACTGCCTCAGCAACTTGGTGAGGCTGTAAGTAACAGCAATATCTTTTATCAAAATAATTAAATCAATAAATTAAAAGGACTGGGATGTAGCTCAGTGATAAAGTGCTCCTGGGTTCAATCCCAGCACAGAAATAAATAAATACATAAATAAAATAAATATCTTGTCATAAAAATGTAATAATCCTTTATTTTTTCAAATAATTATATATTATTAAATATGTGGCTTTGATTGACAGTTGAAAAGTA
This sequence comes from Glaucomys volans, assembly GCA_020662805.1. Lineage (NCBI taxonomy): Eukaryota > Metazoa > Chordata > Mammalia > Rodentia > Sciuridae > Glaucomys > Glaucomys volans. Next base: position 143,791 of record JAJEJO010005002.1, on the reverse strand, counting down.
AGAAGAGGTAAGCTGATAAATGATCGTATTTGCAGCTACTACATGTCCTAGAATTTTTTCAACAATCTGTTATCCCCATAAATAAATGTAGCACATTTTCAATGCTAATATTATTATCATTAGGCCAAATTTTTGGGACTGGCTAGTACAAAATGATAAGCATTTATTAGACTAGGGATAAAGTCACTTAAGCCTGTTGGGTGTTGGGATCTTCACACTCCAACGACTGTTATTCTTTCACTAAGCACAAGAAACAACAGCCATCCAAGTTTCTTCATATGAAATATACTTTGGGCCTGTGAGTTCAGCCATAGTCTCTCTCCTTTTATGTATTCCTATTTGGAATTTAGTATCCCAGATTAGTCATATTGCCTCAGTAAGGCTGTTGAACATTTATGAAGAAATAACAGCTTCCTCAGAATTTGCCTGTAGAAGTTCAACTACAAAATAAATGACAGAGCAACATTTACACAAAGGTGTGCTTTGGGATTTGCATTCAAGAACAATTTGCTTATTTTGAGCATGTTTCATTTACCCAAACTGGGACAAATCTAAACTAATTCGTGGGGATAATTGACTACTGCAAAATGGGATGCTGGTGGAGTAGATGAAGGGGAATGGGAGAGGGAAAAAGAGAAGGAAGTAGGAAGTACTGGGGACTGAAATGGAGCAAATTATATTCCATACATGTGTGATTGTGTCAAAATGAACCCCATATTGGGTATAGCTATAATGTACTAATAAAAAACTCTTTCACTGAAACAAAAATTCTGAAATGTATTGTGGTTGCAAATATGATACTTTCTCAGTTTGCCCCTCTTTACTAATCAACAGTTAGCCAAAGTCACACATTTTATATTTATTTGTTTGTTTATTTTACTTCCCCCTTTTTATTGGTGCATTGTAATTGTACATATTGATGGAATTTGTTGTTATATTTTTGTACATGCACACAATATAACAATATAATTAAAGTCACACATTTTAAATACTAAAATGAAATTTCTTGAGACTTTCTGAAGTATTCCTTAAGATGGCTTTAAAAATTTGAAGTTATTTGCAACTTTCTTCTATATGGGAATAAGTTTTCCTAGAATAATTCAGTGTGTTTTCTAACTCATGCAACTTCTCTCTGGGTAGTTCAACATTGATTCACTGATTAGGTTCATATTGTATGTTCAGAGAGAAAAAGTATAGTTTGATATTTCTAGCAGTTCCCTGTATCTCTTCCCTATATCTCTTTATCAGCTTTTTGAAAGGAATGATTGGGTCCATTATTTAATAAGTAATTTGGTCCCTACATAAACTGCAATGCTTAATTATCAACAGAAGAAAGCTGCAAGGAAATGCATCATTAGATGATAATCAGAAGGTTCTCTTGGCTAAATTGGAAGACTTTATTGGTGTTAGTTCACCATATGGAATGGGAATTAAGCTTGGCCTTATTTAGATTCAACTTCCATTGACTTCATATAAGGTTGTCACTGATTAAAAACTTCAGAATTATCCTTTTGCGATTAATTTCTGTTTGGGAAAAATTATATCATAAAGCCTTTTACCCACCTTTCTACCTTCAACTCCTTTCAATTTGGGGAGCAGGGCAATTGAGTTAATGATACTGTTGGGGATAAAAGGAATTGGATATTTAATGCTTTTCACTTTTTTTAAAATGACCCTTATATAACTACTTTGGGAATGAAACTCATCATTCTGTAAGGCTAATACAGGAAACATTTTCTTTCAGTTGCAAACAAAGTCTCCTCTGGCACAAGGTTTTTTAAATCTTTGGCATTAAACCTCCAGAAACCCATCTGTGTTGAAAATTAATTTTTTGCTTTGGGGTATTTTATATTTACATATTTTCTTTTTTATTTTACAATATTTGATCTAGTGAGAAAATAGCTTCTTAGGCCAAGCATAAAATTCAACCAACAAGATCACAAGGTGGGGAAAAATCTCTGAAATGTACAATCACAACTGAATATACTATTTATAACAATTATTTTCAACATGCCAAATGTAAGGTTATTTTCTCCCATTTTCAAGCTTTTATCATCAATATGAGATTTAATAAAGTCTACTGAATTTTAATGAAGAGTTGATGAAAACAATCTGTGAATATTATTACACATATAAAACTTTTTTATTTAATAGGCAATTTATCTTCAGGTTGGTCAGAGAAACAATATCCATGATTCTGTTTCCTTTCTGATTTGAATAATATTGAACTGAAGGATTATTTACTTTCCCTCTGTCTCTCTCTGTCTCTATCTCTTTTTGGTGATATTGTCATAAACCTTGGTTCTCAACAGAAGGTATTTTGCCTCTGAAGGAGCACTTATTGTGGCAATTTATGGAGGCATTTTTAGTTACCATGACCAGAAAAGATGAGGTGTTATTGGCACCTATTAAATAGAGCTAAAGGATGCTGTTAAACATACTGAAACATACAGGAGATTCCCACACCATAAAGAATCAGCCAGTGTAAGACATCAATAGTGCCAACATTAAGAAACTATTCAAATGCTAGAGTCTCTCACAAATGGATCCTAAACGTTTTTTATTTAAGTGATCAAAGTAATACAAACTTAAAATATTAGAAAAGAATAGGACATGCCTGTAATCCCAACAACTTAAGGGGCTGAGGTATGAGAATCACAAGTTTAAAGCCAGCCTCAGCAACTTAGCAAGTCCGCATCTCAAAATAAAAAGTAAAAAATAAAAATGACTGGTAATGTAGCTACTACTATCATTAATTTATTCTCAAGAAACAAATAAAAAAGAGCCAAATATGGAATCCCACTGAAATACATGAAGCATAAACCCAGAAGATCATGGTATTACTTAAAACTCTGAAATGTGACATATCTATACACCTATTGCTTAAGGATGAAATGACAGGAGTGGATGCAGCATAAAAGTAGTTATAGAAAGGACAATATTATGAATTTTACTGTGATCTATTTTTAAATATATGGTAATCCATAAATTGAAATATATTCATTGGTATATTAACTGCAATATATGATTAATAAATGCATATTATACCAAATTGTACTAATAAGCCTAAGACCCATTTCTTTCAATAGAGGTATTGAGGGATTTGTAGATTGAACATAAGTACCATTTTGAACTGATAGGAAGAGTTCAGTATGAATATTTAAAAATTATTTTCTTACATATCAGATGAGTTCACAATTGATGACTAATTTGAAAGCAATAACATCAATATTATATCTTCTTTCTTTTCATCCTACTATGTTCTTAAAGACCAAAAATGGAATACTTTTGATTTCTGAGAGTAAAATCTAGATTTATTCCCTGCAGAGAATATATACATAACATAAATGAAGACCACTTTTTATTATAATCTATAGTTAATAAATTTTAATACCCAGTATATAGTGTAATGATTAAAGTAGCTTTGCTAAGATCTTTTATAGAGTAAATTATATATCCTTAACACAATAATTAAGAGGAGTAAGGAAAGTATAAAATATAATCCAATTTATTGAGATTAACGTAATAGAGGGCAACTGTTAGTCTTTCTGTTGCAACACCATCACTTCTACAAGTATTTTGGCTACAGAAAAACAATTAATGAGGAAAAACTTTTCTTGTTGATAGTGTTAGTAGCAAAATATTCTTAGTTTCAATATGTACCCCAATTCAGATAAATTCTATATTCTAGAAGCTTGCGTGAGAGCAAACCTCCAATGAATTCCGCTTTTTTAAAAATTTGACAACTTCAGAAAGTCACCATTTCTCATCATCAATATGTTTCAGTACTTGTGAGACTAAAGTCTGAATTAATTGTCCAAAAGCTTATTTTGGAGATAAACACTTTCAGTTCCCTCCTCTACATAGTATATTGCTGACAACATACCACATTCATCTCCTGATGAAACTATGCCCTACTCTTCTGGAACAGAGATTTCTTGAATTAAATTGTTGCAAGAATACTGGCCTATTATTTTATCATATTGTAAACTTATATCTAATTTTATACTCACATCATCTTATTTCTCTTTTACATTACTACTTTGCAGTTTTCTCCAGACAGAAAATGAGTATATTTCAATTCTTCCCCAAGTATATTCTGTCTATCTTATTCCACATACTAAATTTATATTCTTTGTATAGACAACATCAACCTCACATGAATTTAAGGCTTTCCAGAGGTTTGGAGTTGCTGATAATACAAGAATGCTGAATAATGAATTGCCCATGATTTCTCCATAGTTCTCAAAGTAAACTACAAATCTCAAAAGCAATACATAGATTTCAGTGAAAATTAAAATAAATGCTGGAACTGAACCACACTTGACCTAAAATGGAGGCTAGTTTCTTCACATTTTAATAAGTTTTATATAGGAAGACATTTCAAGAATTCTGATTTCATAAAAATATCCATTTTAATTTCTGAAAAATCATAGTAAATGAAATAGCTTGCTGCTTTGCAGATATTTTTCAAGTTACAGGAACATTAATGAATTAATATTTTAGAAGCTGCAGTATATTGTAGCCTTTTGAAAAGTTGTTTGCAAGAATATTCAAATGAATGTTGTAGTAATGAAAATTATAACATCTCAAATCAGCAATATAGATCATATTCAATAAGATACTCTATACTTCATTTTAGTTATGGGAAACAATTTGACCATTGTAGTAAAAAAATTAGGTATTACAGCTATAGTGAGTTAAATTACACAATTAGATTAGCTTTCAAGTACTGACTATGGTGGAAAACTTACAAGAACATTGAATGGGGACACATCTTGTTAAACTAAAAATGTGAAATTACAGTTAAAGTCTTTGATCTTTGAGGTTTACAAAATTTCCCAAGCTTCTTGAGCAAGATGTCCATGTACAAGGAGAAGGGGGATTGGAGCCTGAGAAACATAATAGCCAGTATTCAATAATTCTTTTACAAATATTATGCTGAAATGCTTCTGGGGATAGTAACATTTTGGATACAACTGATCGTGGATATAGTACATAATGGCATTGTAATACATACATAATGGCATTGTCATATTTCCAAAGGAAGAGTCCTTTATACTTAGCTTTTGTCCTCTTATTGTCTGTTTAGCTTAAGAACCAGGAAATGTGATTTTTCTCTCTCTAGGCTATAATTTCTATTGGGGATTTTTCACCTACATAGCTCCCTGTGTGTTAAAAAGGTATGCATTGTTGAAATTGCAGATTTGCATAATGAGTAGAGAATGACACATACAGTCTATTTCTTCTGCTAAATGCCTATGATACTGTGTATGACATGAATGTAATGGAAAACATGTACATCTGTCTCAGGGTTGAAGCAGATATCAAAGTATGTTCCATGGGTTTAATTTATCTTGAACTTCCTATTTGTAAATACATAAAAGCTCTTCTTAGTGGCATAAATGGCATTTAGAATAACATGTATTTATTGCATTATCCTGATTGTTTAAAAAACATCTGGTCAAAACTTAAATATGAACTCCAAATGGAGGGGAGAAGAAAAAGGTGTGTATCTTAGGAAAGTATTTGTGGGTCATTAGCTGTTTTTTTTTTTTTTTTCAAAACCAGAAGAGTTTGCGGAATAGAGAGCATTTAGCATAGGTGGTAAATTGACAAGATTTTCTTTAGGCCCTTTCACTAAGAAATAAATGATCCTAATGTTAAAATTATATAATTTGTTTATAGAATGATTTTTATATTTAATTCCCAGTTTAATTTATCTCATAATCTCTACTTTGCAAATTCATACCTTTTTCCTTTTTACATAGATTATGGAATCATATGAGAAACTAAGTGATATATTTTTCATTTGATGTGTTTGTGTTTAATACAAATTTACTTTGTTACCTATAAAAGTAATTTAGAAATATAACTAATATTTACACATAATTAATACACAAATAAAAAAGGCTAACATTCATCACATTCATAAGACAGAAATTTTGAAAATAATCTGTTTAACCATAAAAATACTAGTGGAATTTAAAACTTTGTACTCCTTCATACAAGTCTTTGCAGCATATTCTGATTTCATCTATACCCCTAGAATTATCTGAACATGTTCTCTCTACTGTTGCCACACTGATCTTTTCTTGTCAAAAAGCCTGGGGCACTATTCTCTCCCTTCTTCATTTGGTTAACCCTATTCAGCCCTCAGATCTTAAGTACATTTTCCCTTAGTGACTTCTTCCCTGAGCTTCTTGCCCAGGTAAAATCCTCTTATTGTCTTGTTTTTTTAGTACTTATTTACCTTTGAAAATTTTCCATTTTAAACAATTCTTTGCTTTATATCTTTCCTACTATTCTGTATGGACAATTGCATAGGAATTATGGTGGGTTTTGTTCCTCATTTAATCCCCACAGTTCCCAGCATAAAGCCTGGCACTTGGTAAGGGTTTAGTATGCATTTTGACTGAGTAGAGTAATATCGATTGAAGCTAGATATGCCCATACTAAATTCATTTTCCTGCCTATCCTCATGGACATTTCTATCTTCTCAGATTATACAAAGTTTTGAGAGATAACATTGTATGTTATCTATCTTTTATCTCTCATGATGCAAAACCCACTAGTGTATATGTAAAAGCTATTCATAAATGTTCATTACATATCCACATGATGTGAATATATATATCATATATATCATATATAAGTCATATATAACTTACATATCTTATATTATATATAACTTATATATAACATATATAAGATACGTAAGTTATATATAGCATCATATATAAGATATGTAAGTTATAAATAACATATATCTTATGTTATACATCTATGTATATATTTCATCTCACCATTTAGAAGTGAAAATCAAGAAAAATAGTACTTCTTAGGCTAATTCTCACCCTTTATGCTTGTTTCCTAGTTGAACTCACTAGCTTTCAGTGGAGTGCTATGTAAGAGTAAATGAAAAGAAATTCTCATTTCACTCTTTTGGATAAGAACAATATGTACATATATTTCCAGGGCTTACTCTTGAAGGAGACAGAGCAGCTGCCATGGTAGATATGGACAAAGGGCCTTCAGGAAGTGTTTGATATGCCATAATAATTCCTTTCTGGTCTGGCCCAAATATCTAAGATTCACTTAATAGTTTTTTATTTCATTTGATAACCAAAGATTTCTGTTAACAGGATGTTAGTTTTGATATGTGAGGCTACTGCATGATGGAGTATTGATCATTTATATTTAACTTGAGTTAGTGTAGCAATTAGCCAATGAAAGGAAAAATTTCACAAAGATCTCTGATATACTATGTACTTCATACAATGTACTGTGGACAGGATGAGGCAAGTTTCTTCTCTATTAAGAAATTAATATGTTCTGTGACTTGGTGGACATGGGGATATAATGTACATTCATTTATTCAATGAATGTTTATTGAGTTCTCTTAACATGCCAAACAGACTACTATGCACTGGATAGAGAAATAAAGATGGTCTTGAATTTATTGGGAGGGCAGACAATAGAGAAATTAAATACATAGCCAACAAGTGACCATAAGTATTATGAAGTAAAATAAAATAGGGAAAGGAAAATTAAAGAGTACAGGGGAGTGATTGTATATAGGATTGTCAAAGACTATCACCATGCTAAGAAAGCACTTAAACTGACATCTGAAGAATAATCAGAGCAGATACCCTGAGGCAGATGCATGCTTTGCATGCTCAAGTAATAATAAGGAGGTCTCTGTGATTGGAATGAAGTAATATAAGGCCTGAATTGTAGGAAGTGAGGTCAGAACAGTAGCAGAGGGACAAGATCTTATAGACTTTGATAGCATGTTTTATATGCTCTGAGGATCAAGAGGAGGATGTTAAATACATATCTAATTCACACACACCTATATATGTACATATATATGTATATTATACACACATTATATATAGTATTCAGCCTTATGTGATGAGAAGAAAATGCTGGTTAAACAATGGTGGAATTAGAGATCATTTGAGAAGACTATTGTGTTAGTATGGACAAAAGATGATCATAGCTTAGAACAGAGTAGTCAGGAAGGTGGTGAAAAGAGTTGGCTTATAATCACACTAAAATACAGATCAAACTGAATTTAGAGTTGAACTTCCTGTTGGATGTGAGAGAGCAGTCAAAGATAACTTCAAGTTATGTAGGATGGATCAAATATTTTTTAACTAAATGTTCTACATTTTGATTGTGGTGTGCATTTATCTGTCAAAGTTCATCAAAATATTTACTTGTGAACATTTTATATGTAATGTTGATATTGATAAAGTTGGTAAAAATAAAAAGAAAAATGTAGTGGTAGGTTACATATAGTGCAGATATTAAAACATTGATTTTTGTGTCTAAAGAAGTCAAAAGAATACTACCCTATGAGAATGCTCATAGAATAACTCTCATACTGAATATGTATAAATTGTAAGACTTCTATTCATTTGAACCCTTGAAATACCATTGGAGGTTTCCTGCAAACTTGGGTTGCCTAATGCATTTTATTTTATCAATGACAAAAACATATCTGGTCCATATTTTTAATTCATCTGGATGTATTTGAAATTTTCTACAGAATGAATAAAATGACAGATTTGAATATTTGTGGGATGTGATCATGCTGTATTTCTAAATATATTTCGAATCAAATGCTCTGGAAAAGGTAAATTCAGATCATGGAGAAAGCTAAATAATCAGGAACATTCCTTTCATATTAAAAGAATGAAGGCATAACCAGAGATAACCCTGAATAACTCATGATGAATAATGTTTGGCAAAGGTAAATGACAAATTGTCCACTAAAGTGTACAGTTTTTGTCAAATTACCATAGCAATTCCAGCGACATTGAAAGAAGCTGAAATGTGAGCCATGCTGAACCTCCTCCTTCCATTTATTTTGTATACATTAACTCATGTATTTCTGATTTTATTTTGCATAAATATGTTAATGCTAAAGTTATGAAAATAGGATGAAGCACTCTGATGTAGCTTGAAAATAAGTTACTTTTTGGTAGCTCCAAATTTGTGCATCAAGTGAGATGCAGTTATAAGTTAAGGTAAACTTAATTTTATGCCTTTTTGGTCACATCATTTGGAAACATATTTGCTTATTATATATAACCTACCATCATTTACTTTATAGCTAAGGTTATAACCATAAGGTTTAAGGCCTTCTATTTATGTCCTGCAATTACATCTCCACCCAATCCTTCAACCTGTATGTCTTCTATGTGAAAATGAGACTAATATAATCTAGCATTCAGGGTTGTCATGAGGATTGAATATATATGCTAATTTGAAAGCACCTGCTACAAAATTACCTGTGCATTTCTTTATTCCCCTACTGCTGCCCCCTTCTGGATTCATGATCTATGCCTCTGTCATCCAAGAATACATTTTAAGTCTATATATTTATATATAAATTACTGTTCTTTTGAGTGAGGTGTTACAGTCTAAAAGTTTATATTCTCTGCAAATTCATTTGTTCAAATACTAATGCCTAAGGTTATGGTATCAGGAGGTAGCACTTGTTGGGTGGTGATTATGCCATGAGGGTTAATCATTGATTCAATGGGATTATTGTCCTTATACAATAGGCCCAATAGAGCTCACTATCCCCTTCTGCCATGTGAGTATACAGCAAGAAAGTGCCATCTATAAAGCAGGAAAAATGTCCTCACCAAATACAGAATATCCTGGAGCCTTGTTACTAGATTCCCTAGCCTCTAGAACTGTGACAAATAATTTTTTTCTGTTGATAAGTCCCCTAGTTTATAATATTTGGTTATAGCAGCATGACTGGACTAAATCAGATAGTATAATTGGCTGGCTAAGAGCAAAGGCTCTACAACCAGTCTCCATTCAAATTCTACTCTATCACCTTCTAGTAAGGTGACATTTGGCAAATCTCTTAACTGTTCTTTTCCATAGTTTTCTTATTTGAAAAATGGATATAATAGTAATTCCTATGTCATAAGATTTTGTGAGTATTAAAAGTTGTTATAATGTAAAGAACTTGGAACAGTACCTGATACATGGTAAGCATCATAAACACATTGAACTTTTATCTTACACTATACACACAATCAATGGATTAAAGGCTTAAACATAAGACCTGAGCAATTAAAGCTCCTGGAAGAAAAATAAGAGAAAAACTCCTTGATATTGACTTTTGCAATGATTTCTTGGATATGACACCAAAAGAACAGGCAACAGGCAAAAATAGACAAGTATGACTACAGTAAAATAAAATTGCTGCACAGCAGGTGAAATAATCAACATATTGAAAAAAGCAACCTATGAAATGGGAGAAGGTATTTGCAAACATATTAGACAAGAGGGTAATATTTAAAATATATAAAGAACTCCTAGAATTCAGTTGTAAAAAGTCTCCAAATAACACAATTAAAAAAAGAGGCAAAGGACTTGAATAGACATTTCTCTAATGAAGGCCTACAAATGGAAAATAGTTCTATGAACATGTGCTCAACATCACTAGTTACTGGATAATTGCAAGTCAAAAACAAAATTACCTCACATATATTAGAACAGCTATGTTTTAAAAAATATTTATGTATTGGTAAGGATGTGGAGAAATTGGAAACCTTATAAACTGTTGGTGAGAATGTAAAATGATGCCATTGCTATAAAAAATATACTAGAGGTTCCTCAAAAAATTAAAACTAGAACTACCATATGATGCAGAAATCCCACATTGGGTATATATTTCAAATTAAAAGAATTAAGATCTCAAAGAGAACACTACAGTCCCATTGTTTCTTTTTCTTTTTTTTAAAGGGAAGCTCTAACATTTGTTAAAAGAAAAATATATTTGTAGCATGTAACATAGGAGGATTATAACTTTGCAGCATTCATGAAAACATGTCTTGTTGGGTGTTCTACCTTATGTGAGTAATCCTTTTTCCCACTCAGAATCACAGAATGATCAGCACAGCAAAATACCTGTGTATTGATCAAAACAAAGTAATGAGTGTGCCTGTCCTCTTTCTATGCTTTCTTCCTTCTCTTTTTCTTCAAAACACAAATAATCAAGGACATAAAGAAATGTTCACGAAAGAAGATATTCACATTTCACAATATATTCACAATATTTCACAAGATATTCACAAAATTTTTAATAATTTAATTTTTTATTTGTTCTTTTTAGTTATACATGAGTAGAATATATTTTGGCAAATTATACATACATAGAGAATAACTTATTCTATTTAGTATCCCACTCTTGTGGTGGTACATGATGTGGAGTTTCCCTGGTCATGTATTCAAATACAAGGCAAGGAAAGTTCTGTCCAATTAATTCTACTGTATTTCCTATCCCCCACCCTCTCCCTTCCTTTTGTTTCTCTTTGTCTAATCCAATGGATTTGTATTATTCCCCTTTCCAATCTCCCTTGTTTTGGGTTAGCATCCACAAATCAGAGAAAACATTTGGCCTATGGTTTGTGGTGAGTGGCTTATTTCACTCAGCATGATATTTTATAGTTCCATCCATTTACCTGTAAATGCAATCATTGCATTCTTATTTATGGCTGAGTAATATTCCATTGTGTATATATACCACAGTTTCTTTATCCATTCATCCATTGAAGAATACCTAGATTGTTTCCATAGCATGGCTATTGTGAGTTAAGCTGCTAAAACATTGAGGTGGCTTTGTCACTGTAGAATGCTGTTTTTAAATCCTTTGGGTATGAGGAGTGGGACAGCTGGGTCAAATGGTGGTTCCATTCCAAGTTTCTAAGGAATTTCCATACTGCTTTCCAGAGGGATGGCACAAATTTGCAGTCCTACCAACAGTTTATGAGAGTACCTTTCTCCCCACATCCTTGGCAATATTTATTGTTACTTGTATTTTTGATAATTGCCATTCTGACTGGAGTGAGATAGACTCTTACTGTACTTTTAATTTGCATTTCTCTAATTGCTGGAGATGTTGAATATTGTTTCATGTATTTTTTGACTATTCATATTTCTTCTGTGAAGTGCCTGTTCAGTTCCTTTTCCCGTTTATTGATTGGGTTATTTATTTTTCTGGTGTTAATTTTTTTGAGTTCTTTGTATAGCCTGGAAATTAATTAATTAAGTTACAGATGGTAAAGATTTTCTCCCATTCTGTAATAGGCTTTTTGTTTACATTCTCAATTGTTTCCTTTGCTGTGAAGAAGCTTTTAAGTCTGATGCCATCCCACTTAATGATTCTTGATTTTATTTCCTGGGCTTTAAGAGTCTTATTGAGAAAGTCTGTTCCTAAGCTGAGAAGATGGAGAGTTGGGCCTACTTTTTCTTCTAGTAACTGCCTAGGTCCTTGATCCACTTAGATTTGAGTTTTCTGCAGGGTGAAAGATAGGGGTTGAATTTCACTCTGTTATATATGGATTTCCAGTTTTCCCAGCACCATTTGTTGAAGAGGCTATCTTTCCTCCAATGTATGTTTATGGCACCTTTGTCTAGTATGAGATAACTGTGTCTTTGTGGGTTTGTCTCTGTGTCCTCTATTCTGTTCCATTTGTCTCCATGTCTTTTTTGGTCCCAACACCATGCCGTTCTTGTTAATGTTGCTCTGTAGTATAAATTAATGTCTGGCATTGTGATGCCTCCTGCTTCACTTTTCACACTAAAGATTGCTTTGTTTATTCCAGACCTCTTATTTTACCAAATGAATTTCATGATTGGTTTTCCTATTTCTGAGAAGAAGGTCATTGGTATCTTAATAGGAATTGCATTGAATCTGTATACTGGTTTTGGTAGTATGGCTATTTTGACAATACTAATTCTGCCTATCCAGGAACATGGGAGATCTTTCCATTTTCTGAGGTCTTTTTCAGTTTCTTTCTTTAGTGTTCTGTAGTTTTCATTGTAGAATTCTTTCACCTTTTTAGTGAGGTTGATTCCAAAATATTTTTTGAGGCTATTGTAAAGGAGATGGTTTTCCTGATTTCTATTTCAGCTGATATATCCTTGGTGTATAGAAATGTAATTGATTTATTGGTGTTGATTTTAAACCCTGTCACTCTGCTGAATTTGTTTATGACTTCTAGAAGACTTCTAGCAGAGTTCTAAATATAGAATCATATCCTTAGCAAATAGGGATAGTTTGAGCTCTTTTCCTATTCATATCTCTTTAATCTTTCTTTTTCTAATTGCTCTGGCCAGGGTTTCGAGAACAATGTTGAATAGAAGTGGTGAAAGAGGGCATCCCTGTCCTGTTACAGGTTTTAAGAGGGAACATTTTCAGTTTTTCTTCATTTAGAATGATGTTGACCTTGGGTTTAGCATAGAGAGCTTTTGAAATGTTGAGGTATGTTCCTACTGTCTCTAGTTTTTCTAGTGTTTTGAGTGTGAATGGATGCCAAATTTTGTCCAACGACTTTTCTGCATTTATTGAGATAATCATGTAATTCTTATCTGTAAGCCTATTGGTGTGGTTATTATGTTTATTGATTTCTGTATATTGAAACAACCTTGCATCCCTGGAATGAACTCCACTTAATCATGGTGCACTATCTTTTTAATATGCTTTTGTATGTGATTTTCCAGTATTTTATTGAGAACTTTTGCAGGGATGTTCATGTGAATTAATGTTAATCTGCAGTATTATTTATAATAGCCATGATATGTCCATCAGCAGATGAATGGGTCAAGGAAATATAGTATATATACACTGGAATATTATTCACCTCTAAAAAACATATTCTTATATATGAGACAACATGAATAAACCTGAATAACACCATACTGAGAAAAAAAAAAAAACAAATGCAGAAAAACAAATGCTACCTGAGTCTACTTACATGAGATATATAAAATAGTTCAACTCTTAGATACACAGAGTAGAATAGTAGTTGTCAGGTGCAGGAAAGAGGCAGAAATAGAGAGTTACTTAATGAGTATAAAGTTTCACTTATGCAAGATGAATAAGTTCTAGATTTGTTATACAACACATTCTTACTATAAAAGAAGGGGTAGGAGGATGGGAGCATTTTGAGGTGATACTCAAATTTGAAGTGATATTTTATTACTTTGTGATGTCACAAGTGTACACCTATATTCAAACCCATCATATTGTATATATTAAAGATATACATATTTTGTATATCATTTGTACCTCATAAAACTTTTGTAAAAAGCTTTGATTATTGTCAGTAGACTATAATCTTTGTGAAAGTCAGATTTTTTTTTGGTACCCAGGATTGAACCCAGGGACACTCTTTGACACTGAGCCACATCCCCAGCCCTTTTTATTTTGAGACAGGGTCTTGCTGAGTTGTGTAGTTGCTAAGTTGCTGAGGCTGGCTTTGAACTTGTCATCCTCCTGCCTCAGCCTCTCCACCTGCTGGAATTATAGGTGTGTGGCACCACATCTGACAAGGTCGTATTTTTGTTTCTTTTGTTCACTTGCTGCATCTTTTGGATACCTAGGGGTTCCCATCTTCTTATGATCAAAGCTGTATTCATTACCTCTTGAGCAATCATGCCTCAGTAAATAGCACCAAATTCATCTAGTTTCTCAGACCTAAAACCAATATTTATTCTTATTTCTTTCTTTTCTCTATATATCATATTTCTCAGGAAGTCATGTCAACTCTAACTTTATAGTACATCCCAAATCCAATTAATTCTCACTTTTACTCCTCTCATCCTAGTCCAAGATACTGTAAACTCCCCCTGTTTAGATTACAGCAATGCATCATATCTAGTCTTCCAGCTTTCCCTCATACTCCTATAGTCAGAGCAATTTTTATAAGTAAAATCCTATAATACACTTTTACTAAAAATGCTCCAATGACATTCCCACATACTTAGAATTAAGAATTAAACCCACTCATGTTTTCACAGATTTTATGGCTAAACCTGATCTGGCTTCCGGAAACCACACAATCCTCATATGTGGATAATCTCCTTACCACTCACCAGCTATAATTATTTTCTTACCCTTCCCCAAACAAACTAATTTTCTTATATCTAATGGCTTTTGTATTGCTGTTTTCTGTGCCTGTAATGCTGCTAGTCAATATCATCATATGGCTTATTTCATTCCTTAATGTAAGTTTTTGAATCCAATGTAAATACATCAATTATCATCACTTAAGCATATAAATTTGTGTAGTTACTTTGTTCTACTCTCTCACACCAGATTGTGAGTTTCATGAACACAGGTATCTTGACTGTTATTATTACAGTGCCTATTACATGCCAGACATATGAGTGGGAACTCAACTTATATTGACTGGATCAAAGGATATAGCTCTTAAAAGGAATTTGATTAGGAATTCTGAGATGTTAAATCATTCAAAATCTGTAGTGGAAAATATGATTCTCACTGTTACAGTATTCATTATGCCTCTTTGAATTATAACAGTTTCTAGAATTTTCCAACTTTGTATTTTTGTTGCATCCACCCTGTTTAATAATCTAAGAATAGGCTCTACTCAGCATCAGTAATATATTCTATTCTATTCATAAACTAGTGTGATTCATTCATGTATCAGGGCATGACATGATTCATACTCATCAAGGCAAGTAGGTTTCTATTCTGATATGTATGTTTGTACTCTGTGAGAAGCATATTTATTTTATTGCTAGTTAGAAAAAAAGTATGGGCTTTAAATGAAATTGCACATATTTCACTTACACAATTTAATAAATTTTAACATGTATACAACCATGAATAATCACAGCAATCAAGATATATATCCATGAGACATATACAACATAAACAAAATTTCCCTCATGGCTGTTTGTAATTCTTTCCTTATGTCCACAAGCTTTCAAAGATCTGCTTTCTGTCACTATAGAATTAAATTTTATTTCCTAGAGTTTCATACAAATGAAATCTTAAGTACTGTTTTTGTCTGACTCTTCACTCAACATAATTTTCTCAGATTCATCCATGTTGATATGTGCAAAAAATACTTCTTTTTATTTCTAGGTAGTATACTCTTTATGGATATGAAACATTTTATTTCTCTTCCTTCCTGTTTATTGATATTTGGTTTGTTTCCATATTTGGTTTGCTTACAAATAAAGCTGCTTTAATTTTCATACATAAGTCTTTGTAAGGACATATGCTCTAATTTCTCTGGGTAATTAAATAAGAGTGGAGTAGGTCATATGTTTAACCTTTTAAAAACCTGACAAATTGTTCTCCAAAGTTGCTGTGACATTACACAGAAGTGTACTGTAGTTCCAGTTGTTCCACATCTTTGCCCACACTCATATAGTCAGTTTTTAACTTTAGCCATGTTAATAGATGTGTGGTTTCTTTATTGCACTTCATTTTTCACATGATTGATGAATAATGGTCTTTAGCATATTTTCATGAGTTTGCATGTCATCAAAAACATTCTTTGGTTCCTTGCAAATGTTTTGCTTATTTTTTTTATCAGTTGGGCTGTTTATTTTCTTAAGGCTTTGAAACTGCTTTATATATTCTAGACACAAGTCATTCATTAGACACATTCTTTGCAAGCATGACTCCTAGTCTGTGACTTGTCATTATGATCTCAACATCATTTTTAAATGAAGGAGATTGAAATTCCCATGAAATCCAGCATTGTATTTTTGCACTCATATCAAAGAAAAATTGTGTTTTATTCTATATAGTTTGTGATTTTACATTTATTTGATGATCCCTTTTCGAGTTAAGTATTTTATATGGTGTAATCAAAATTAATTATTTGCAGATATGTGTATAATTTTTCCCCTCACAGTTTTTTGAAAGGACTCTGCATTCTTCAGTGAATTACCTTTGCCACCATTGCCAAAATATTAGTTCATATATATTTCTGAACTCCACTATCTTCCATTTTATTTATTCATGTATCTTAATGCCAATACCATGACACTTTCATTACAGTAGACTTTGTAAGTTTTAAAATAGGAATCGTTAATCCTCCAATTCTATCTTCTTTTGCAAAAGTGTTTTGACAATTCTGGGTTAATTTCAATATGAGTGTTTAGAGTCAGCTTGTCAATTTTCATTTTATAGGGAATGTGCTAAACTTAGAGGGAAAACTGACAATTAACAAGAGCCTCTGACATAGCCAATGTGTATCTTTCCACCTACTTACATCTTCTTTAATTTCTATTAACAATGTTTTATAATTGTTTTCAGTTTAGATATCAGGCACACCTTCGATGCAGAAATATCTCTATTTCTTGGTGTCTGATGCAATTGTAATTAATAACTAAAAATAATCCAATTTCCTAATGTTTGTTTCAAGTGGATAGACATGTAATTTTTTCTGTATGTCAACATTACATCCTGCCACCTTGATATACTCACTTATTTGTTCCAGTAGCCTTTCGTAGATTCCATACAATTTTCTATAGGTGAGGTCATGTGGACTCCAAACACACAGGTGTAATTTCTTTTTACAAACTGAATGCATCTCCAAGTCTATCACTGATTCAGGGAATTTCTTGATTCACAGCTCTAATATCAATATGTTTAGGGTTTTTTCCTAAGGAAAATGCTAGAACTTTTTCTTAAACTTTATTTTCTTCTTAGAGTTATCTCAGACTATATTTCAGTTTTTCTCTTAGGCTCCCTCACTACTTTATTTAAAATGTATTTATAAGTGTTCTTTCAGAATACTTCTTTATATTTTCCTCTTGAGATTTCCCTAAAATTATAGAGAGGAAATTTGAAACATTATAAAGTCACTAGAACAAAAATTAATTAACAAAAGCAGATAAAAGGTGCTCATATAGTTTAGGAAGATAGAAAGTAGATGTATAAGTGGTAACTGATCTAGGTTTCTATTTTCTCTACCCTAAGTGCTTACAAAAGTGGGAATATGGAAGGGGTACTATATAAAATAAGCTAATTTTTACTCTGAAATGTCAGAAGTACAAGAATTGGAAACATCAGGTAACCTGGAAGACTGAAGAAAAATGGAGTTAAAAAGAGAAGAATTAGTTAAAAGCCTATATAAAGAATACTTAGACAATAGATTCCTTTACCCAACCAGCACATAGGGATAGGTGTCATATACCACTTTTTGTAAATATGCAAATTTTACCTCCTATAAAATTGAAAATGATGCTTTGACCTGGAAGATTCCAAGCATAGCAGAAGACAGGAATGAGATACCTTTTTGAAATCAGGATGAGTATGAAACCCTATGTAATTAATTCTAAGATACACACACACCACCATGTAATTATTCTTCAAATACTGAAAGGACAGGGGATATAACTCATGCCCATTAAAGCTGCTGATAGGAGTATTTCTTTCAGGAATATTAGTAGCTCTCAATAAAATTTCATATATTAGCACTTTAGGGTAACCTTATGACTTTAGGAGATCACATTCAGTAAGCTCGCCCACATATTGAATTTGCAACCAGCTTTTTGTGCTTGTCTTGTTCTTAAACATGACTGAAAAAAAAATTAGAGTTTTGAAGCAAGCTTCTATCTTAAAACTCTGAGAAAATCAAATGGAAACATTAGAAAAAGGACTTTGGAAGGACAGGGTAGAGACAATTTTAGGGAACTGTAAACCAAGAAAAAGAAAATTTTCATATTTTAGGAATAATTTATCTAACATAGAGAAAAATAAATGGATTTCTCAGGATAATTGTGAATATGATGCCCAAGATCACAGCTGTACGGTAATACTTAAGATAACCAATTATAGAAGGAGAATAGGGGTATTAAAAATTGTGTCTCAAATTCTAAAAAATGTGATCTACAAATTATGTCAAGTGTGATCATACTGAGGAGAGATGCAGAGTTCTGCGAGATATTTTGGAGATAGGTTAGTGATGTGTACAAAGAAAACTAACAAATAAATATTCAAGCCATTATTAACTCAAAGGACAATATACAGCTGTGCAAAAAAGAATTGTAATTATGGTACATTGCTGGATTCAGCTTGAATATTTTATACGGTCATAATAATCTAAGAACTGGATATTGATTTAAAAATAAATGAAGATAAATCTATATTGGGAAATGAAGTAATGCCAAGTGTTTATTGCAGAATTAACAGAAATATCTGTTTTGAAGTTGGAATGCAACATACAATGTTTAAAATTAAAAAAAAAATAAGAAACAAAGTTAAAAAAGAGTTAAAGGAGTTGCGTTTAGTTGTCCCTAAGGGGTAGGAAGTGTCATAGATAACTGTCATTTTTCTTTTTGAGACTTGTAAGATTAGGGCTTTTAAAAACTACATACATGTATTTATTATTTTTTTAAAAGAAAAACAACTGGTTAACCAGGATTAGAAAAGGCGTGGGTTTATTTTAGGGGTAAATATCAATGTGTGCTATAGCACATTATGTGTAGGGCACAAATGAGAATTCTAACAAATCCAGATTTTTCAAATAAACTTTGTTAATCAGTTACAATGATGAGAGCCCTTGACTCTTATGGCTGTAAACTTTGACTCTATGAGTATATTTGAGGCTTCATCAGTAAAGAACTGTGCTCAAGTCTGCCATGGAAAATATTTATTTTCCCAGGTGTGGTGGTACATGCCTATAATTCCCATGGCTTGGGAGGCTGAAGTAGGAGGATTGAGAGTTCAAAGCTCAGCCTCAGAAACTTATTAAGGCCCTAAGGACCTCAGTGAGATCCTGTCTCTAACCCAAAAATATAAAGGACTGGGGAAGTAGTTCAGTGGTTAAGCACCCATGGGTTCAATCCGTGGTACCAAAAAAAAAACAACTTTATTTTATGCTGAAGTTTTAATCTATTGTTTTCTGATGTTGTTAATCTGATTCCATAAATTCCTCAAAGTTTCTAGTCTTCTGAATGTATTTATACTTTATTTCCTCCTGAAGTGCTATAGATAACCTTAAATTTTTCTTTAATTTCAGTTGAATTTTTAAGGAGAACCAATAGTAGATGTAAACTCACAATTCTTTGATTCAGACATTTATATATTCTGTCTAATCCTTGAAAATTTCACCATCTTTTTCTTAGGTGTAAAATTTAAAATTAAACACTCTCTGTGATATTTAAATCAAATAAATAATAACAATTAGTTCTTTTAAACTTAATTTGGAGAGTTTTAAAGAAACATTACATGGTAATTTCTGTGGAAGCCACTTTTTTCTTTCTTCTTCTCTCAGTTTTTTTTCTTTAAACAACACTGTAAATTTAGGACCTCTGCAATAACCTAAGCAAAAGTTACTTGACAGAAATTTTATTACTTTTTTGAAATTTCACTGTAAGACTCACTCTATTGTAAACTGCTTATTTGAACATGATTACAATCGTGGAATTCATTTTGCCATCTAAATTATAAACTATATTGATTCAGTTTAATCATGTTTGAATTTCATGTTAGATTTTTCTTCAAATTTCTTGTTCAGCTTTTCGCCTAGTTTGCAACAATATTTCAAGGACTGAGTTTAAAAATCAAAGAAGTGTGTTGTCTTAAGACATGATTCCTGAGAAGACTTTATTTTCTTTTTAAAAACATAATCAAATTCCACATTATTTTGCTACTGACCCCGTTCTCCACTCCATTCCTTCTTGGCAATTCCTTTGGAGTTTTTAATAATGGAAAATGGAGAAAATAGGGAAGAGAAAAAAAAATGAGACAATTGGAAATAAGAAGAAGTTATTTATTTATCATGAATCTAGCATAGTGCTAGGTAATTTGGTTTAAAGAGCTAAACACTGATGTGACTTTGTCACTGTAGTATGATGATTTTAATTCCTTTGGGTATAAACTGAGGAGTGGGATAGCTGGGTCAAATGATGGTTCCATTCCAAGTTTTCTGAGGAATCTCCATACTCCTTTCCAGAGTGGTTGCACCAATTTGCAACTCCACCAGCAATGTATGAGTGTACCTTTTCCCCCACATCCTTGCCAACACTTATTGTTGCTTGATTATAGCCATTCTGACTGGAGTGAGATGAAATTTCGGTGTAGTTTTAATTTGCATTTCTCTAATTGCTACAGATGTTGAACATTTTTTCATGTAATTTTTGACCATTTGTATTTCTTTTTCTGTGAAGTGCCTGTTCAGTTCCTTTGCCCATTTCCTGATTGGAGTGTTTGTTTGTTTGAGCTTTTCATAAGCTTGTTTTGGAGGTTTTTTTAAAAAGTTTTTTGAGTTCTTTGATACAGTGACATCAATGTTTACAGTGGCAGAATTCACAATAGCTAAGCTATGGAACCAACCTAGATACCCTTCAATAGATGAATGGACAAAGAAATTGTGATATGTATATGTATATATACACACACACAATGGAATATTACTCAGCTATAAAGAAGATCGTCTTTATGACTTTTGCCAGTAAATGGAGGGATCTGGAGACTATCATGCTAAGTGAAATAAGCCAATCCTCAAAAACCAAAGGTCAAATGTTTTTGTCAACATGTGACAGTTAAACCGCAAGGGGTGGGAGGGGAAGAATAGAAGTTCAGTAGATTAGATAAAGAGGAATGAATGGAAGGGTGGGAGGATAGGAATAGGAAAGACAGTAGAATAAATCTAACATAATTTTCTTATATATACACATGAAATTACCTAAGTGAACCCTACCATCTTAGTCACCCACAAGAATGGGGTCCTAATTAGAATAAGATATACCTATGCTTATATAATTTCATCAAAATGGATTCTACTTTTATATATAATGAGGAATAACCAATAAAATAAATTTTAAAAAGAGCTAAACAAGACATGTTCCTTGTACTCAGTTAATCCCCACATTGTAAACAAGGCAGATTTATATACGATTTACAATTACTTGGCATTCTATGAAAATGAGAATGATGAGAATGGCAGGATTTTGCTGATTCCCATTGAAACAATGTACAGAGTATGTGAACCTCAGAGGCAGATTAGCAACTGAGTCATAACCAGTAAATGTTTCCAGAAAAAAAATACTCAAATAATAGGAGTTTCTTAACTAAATTAGTTTTGAAAATCACCTTAGATATTATCACTGTGAAAATCTATAATGGCAGTTTGTAATGGTGGTAGAATATGAGATCCCAAAGCAAATAACATAATTGTAAAATTCAACAATACATTTAATGTTTCATAATGCTGTTACCTCAAATTTGTGGTGAGAATGTTTACACTTTAAAATGAAACCACTACTAGACCATCTAAATGGTTAATTGCAAGTTTTGGAACTTGACATATTTTAACTTAATTTTACTCTTTTATATCCCTAATAAAGTCATCTATTGTTATTTTTCACTTGTTTTAAAAAATAAAAGTAGAAGTATAGTCTTAAAAGTATCAGTTATAATGAAGGAAATCATATTGTCATATTCCCTCCACTACCTACATGTTCCATTTAGATCAGAAAGAATTTCAAGCAAAATCTGAACTCAGATTGTTTGGAACATTATCTTGCTTTTCTTTTATTTTTCTTTTTTGTGGTGCTGGGGATTGAACCCAGGGTCTTGTGCTTGCAAGGCAAGCACTTTACCAACTGAGCTATATCCCCAGCCCATTATCTTGCTTTTCTCATTCTTGGTTTTCCAACCTCTTTCCACGCCATTTCATATGTTATGGTTTAGCCCAGGGGGCCAAGTATATCTCATCTGTACTCAACTGCAATCAAATTTACCCTTTACTTAAAAGTCTACATTAACTCTCTTCCTGTATTAGCAGTGGATTTAAAATCAGTATGCAAGTAGAATTCAAAAGTGAAGGGTAACATTACATCTTTTTAAAGCTTTATGTCCTAGAATAAAAATAACTAAGTGTTAGCTATATAGTTCATTTGGGCAGACAGAGGGAATGAATTTTAGACAATAAGTCAGCAAAACTTTTACAAAATAAGTAATGTCAATAGTTTCATAGTATTTCACTTTTATTGACAATCACATATAATCTATAATTATTAAAATAACTCCACACTCTGGCTTCTCTGTCACCAAAAGTTTCATCTTTAGTAGTATGCTTGAAATTTGAAGATCAAGATGTTGTTTTTATACTCCTAATGAGTAGCATGGTAAAATTTCTCATTTTAAAAATGGGCCTAATAAAATATAATGTTCTCCAGCAGACTGAAAGCTCAATAATTTTCTTGTATTGTAAACATCAATTTCAGGATGTTGATAATAATAATGAATTGTCACAGTTTCAGAAATGGAGGGATATATAAGTAGTCATTTTTATTTCAACAACCACAATTACTTTCTTTGCACTGGATAGACAGTGCATAATCTTGTACAATAGTTATTTTGTGGTCAGGTTTAAATATGTGGTGATATAGGCTCAAGAGAAATTCAGGACATGTTGACACCAAGAATTTCAAGAACTGAGTGGAGATTTTTATTTCTTATTTTATAGAATCAAAAAGTATTAAATCCTGTGCCAACTAGAAGAAAATGTAGGCCCAGCTCTTTATCATGTTGGTTTAGGAACTGACTTCCTCAACAAGACTCTTAAAGCACAAGAAATGAAATCAGGAATCAATAAATGGTATGATATCAAATAAAAAGCTTCTTCACAGCAAAGGAAACAATTAAGAATGTGAAGAGCGAGCCTACATAATGGGAGGTAATCTTCGTCACCTGTACCTCAGATAGAGCATTAATCTCTAGGATATACAAAGAACATAAGAAGCTTAACACCAAAACCCCAAATAACCCAATCAATAAATGGGCAAAGGAACTGAATAGGTACTTCACAGAAGAAGAAATATATGAAAAAATATATGAAAAAATGTTCAACATCTCTAGCAATTAGAGAAATGAAAATTAAAACCATACTGAGATTTCATCTCATTCCAGTCAGAGTAGCAATTATAAAGATTACAAGTAACAATAAATATTGACAAAGATGTGAGGAAAAAGTTCATTCAGACATTGCTGGTGGGAATGCAAATTGATGCAACCATTATGGAAAGCAATATGGAGATTCCTCTGAAAAATTGTAATGGAAACACCATTTGACCCAGTTATTCCATTCCTCAGTTTATACCCAAAAAACTTAAAATCATCATACTAGAATGATGCAGCCACATCAATGTTTATAGCAGCATAATTCATATGAGAAAAGCTATGGAACTAACCTAGGCGCCCTTCAACAGATGAATGGATGAAGAAAATGTGGTATATATACACAATGGAATATTACTCAGCCATAAAGACTAATGAAATTATGGTATTTGCTGGCAAGTGGATGGAACTGGAAAATATCATGCTAAGTGAAATAAGTCAATTCCCCCCCAAAAAAAGGCCAAATGTTATCTCTGATATGTGGATGCTAACCCACAATAAGGGGAGGGGAATAGATGTTCATTGGACTAGACAAAGGGGAATGAAGGGAAAGGAGGGGGATTGTAATAGGAAAGGCAGTAGAATGAATTGGTCATAACTTTCCTATGTTCATGTATTAATGTACAATTTATGAAATTCCACATCATGTATAACCACAAGAATGGGAAGTTATACTCTATGTATGTATAATGTCAAAATACACTCTACTGTCATGTATATCTAAAAAAACAAATAGAAAATGAAGTGTGGTACATTCATGCTATCGAATATCATTAGCCATTTAAAAAGAATGAAATTCTCTTATTTACAACAACATGAATGGAACTGAATGTCATCACATTAAGTGAAATAAGCCAGGTGCAGAAAGACGAGTACCTTATGATATCACCAGTATATGGGATCTTCAAATTGTGACCAGAGGCAGGGCAGAGTTGGGACCAGGGGGAAGAGGTTGATCTATGTGTACTAACTTATATTTAGATAGCAGCTAGAAGTTCTTCAATGGTCTTGTACAGACAGGTGATGATAGATAACAAATACTACTGTTTTTTTCAAAAACCTAGAAAAAGAATTTTGAATACTGTCACCATAAAGAAATGATAAGTGTTGAAGGGGATAGATATGTTCACCTTGTTTTAAACATTGCACAATGTGCATGTATTTAAATGTCACATGGTATCCCATGAATATGCACAGTTCTTATGTATTAGTTAAAACAAATCTAAATAAGGTAAAAATCACTAAAAGAGAATTAGATGGAATATGTGTGCTTTGTACATACACTTTACATCTTGAAGGAATATCATTATATTTGTAATATTACTATTAAAATATTTCAGAGTTCACTTTTTTTTGCAGTGGAGAAGATTGAACTCAGGCCCTTTTGCATGCTAGACAGGTGTTCTAACACTGAACTAAACTCCAACCCCCAGATTTCACATTTTTATGTGCCTTGTAGTAAAGATTTCTTATTGTGGCATACATTTGCACGTGTATGAACTTTGCATGCCTGCGGACATGTGCGTGTGTGTGTTTGTGTGTGTGTGTGTGTGTGTGTGTGTGTGATGGGCTTTGTTTTAGATTTTTGTTAATAACTTTTAGTAAGAATGTATTGATGAAATACAAAATGCTTTAAAGTTTCCTTTATGATTCTCTCTCATCCTAACTTCACATGATTTTTTTTTACCCAAGCATGGGTTAATATCAGCATAAATACATTAGGGGAAAATATCTCTTAAAGTAAATACTTTTTGCCTAAAAACAGAAACATATTCATTGGTTGTCTTGTATTCATATAAATGGAGGGGCAAGAATTACATACACATATGCACATGTCTACAAGATTTTTTTTCTCCCCAAATGAATGAGTTGAGAGGAAAGCATTCATTTATTTGATTAGGCATTTGGCAGCATTGCTCTAGAGAAAAGTGCTTGTGTACTCTACTGGAACACACTGACCCCCAAAAAGCTCTGAAAGCAGGGAAAAAGACAAAGGAAAAAAGGTTGAGATATTCAACCTTGACTATATAAACTCTTGACTTTAGAAATCAGATTTCTATAGGCCAGATGAGAAGACAAAGACCATAAGCCAGAAAAAGTCTCAAGAAGAAAGAGATTAAAAACAAAACAAAACACGTTTTGAACTATAGATACATCTAAGGGCAACTATCTAGATGCTCTGTAAAATCTCTCATGAGTTCATATTTTTGTTCCGAGATGTGCAAATCAAAAAGAAAATATGTACAATCAAGGACAAATACAAAATATTCTGAAAGAATATGGTCAGAAAGGTTAAGCACAAAATGTTCAGAGACCTATAAAAATGCTGAGGACAGACAAAAGGGCTTTGATAACTGTATTAAATACAAGAATAAAAACGAGGACAAGAGAGGCCCTTTCCTACAGACATAATAACAGATGACAGAGAGAAATATAATGACTCAACCCTATTTTGTGTCCAACCTTTATAAGAAGAATAAATACCCTCCTATGGAATCCATTGAATAAATGTGGTTGGGAGTGAAATGAGGGCCAGTATTTGAAAAAGAATAATAAAAGCATGCTAATGTGATTTTTTAATGCTTTAAGCTTCTAGGCCAGATTAATTATATGCAAAGAAAATGGAAGAAATTTCATATGTAGTAATAAAACCTGTTACTAATCTTTGAGAAATCATAAAAACTAAGAGTTATCAGAAGAACAGAAATGTACAAATGTTATTCTGATTTACATTTTTTCCATATATCTGAACAATATTTCTTTCAATTACTAGAGTTTTTTTAACATTGATTTCCTCAACTTTTTAGATTATTAAACATATGCAAAAATTCAGTAAAATCTTACTAAATACAATCAATATCTTTGATTCAATATAAATAAATCATGCTGAGCTAATTTAATTGTCTTTGTTAAATGAACTGTTAGACTGGTAAACTAAGGGATTAATAGGAAAGTAAAGGGACACCATATATTAATTTCACCAAGATATTTACAGGATATATCATTTCATCTACCATATAATTCTCTCTTTTGGCAAAGGCATCACACATTTGAAACTATGGTTTAAGCAAATGCCCCCTCCTGGAAACTGAACTGTTTGAGAGTGAAAAAGTAGCCTTATTTACTAATTCTTAGCACATAGTGGGTGCTCAATAGTCATCTGCCTAATAATAGCACTGTTATGATTTGGATATGAGGTGTCCCCCCCAAAAAGCACCTATGTTAATGCAGAAAGTGAAATGATTAGATTGTGAGAACTATAACTTAATCAGCAGATTAATCCATTTGATAGATAAATAATTTGAATGAACTAACTGTGTAATAACTGTAGGCAGGTGTAGCATGGCTAGAGAAAGTTAGGTCACTGGGGACATGCCTCTAGCCTTTATATTTTGTCCTAAATTCCTTGTTTTTCTCTCTTTCTCACTTTCTGTCTCTGCTTCCTGGCTGTCATTAGCTGAGTAGTTTTCTTCCTCTATTATGGTCTTCCTTGAGCCCAGAGCAGTGGCATCAGCCATCCAAGCTTCGAAACTTGAACCATGGGATAAAATAAACTTTTCCTCCTCTAAGTTGTTCTTGTCAGGTATTTTGGTCATGACCACAAGCCTGCACACATTGATGCTTTAACATGATTAAATATGTAATGAGTAAAACTAAGTGGGATTATGAATTCATAGTTGGTTGAATGACTTTACTGTAAAAGTGTTCACCTAGGCATGGTGGACTCAGTGACTGGAGGCTGAGGCAGGAGGATTATAAGTTTGAGGCCAGTCTAAACAACTAAATGAGGCAACTTAGCAAGACCCTGTCTGAAAATAAAAAGTAAAAGGACTGGGATGTAGCTTAGTGGTTAGGGACCCTGAGTTCAATCTCCAGTGCCAACAAATAAATGTTGATTATCAGTCTTCTGCTTTGGGGATACCATATGAGGACTATGGATTTCCATTCTCACCAGAAATACTGAGCTGCCTCTTTCCTCCACACTGGAGTAGTGTTGATGAAGGCCCAGAATTACTACTGCAGTAATGATACCATACATTCTCTCATTTCCATGGTGCCTAGAAGGGCATGTAAGGAGACAGAACATCCACACATACTGAACAGTAAGGAGAAGAAACCCTTAGTTTGAACAGAAAACCTACCAGAAAACATAAGTTTCATTCCTGATTTCACAGTCATAAGGAGTACCCACCATCCCCCTGACAGAGTGATATCAGAAAAAGCTGTCAAACACAAAAGTTTAATAAAATTCAGATTCCCATAACAGTGTGCCTAAAATTCCCAGGTTTCATTAACAAGTCCATGATCACATCAAGAACCAGAATATCAAACTGGTAAAAGACAACAAATCGATACTAAAACCAAGATTAGAGAGAACACAGGATTATTTGACAAAGGGTTTTTTTTGTTTTATTTTGGTTTTTGGTATGAGTGATTGAACCCAGAGGCAATTAACTGTTGAGCCACATCCCAGCTCTGTTTATTTTTTATTTTGAGATAGGGCCTTGCTAAGTTCCTGAGGCTGGCTTTGTACTTGTGATCCACCTGCCTCAGTTTACTGAGCCACTGGAATTACAGGAGTGTGCCACCAAGACCAGCTTTGACAAATATTTTAAAGAAGCAATCATAAATAGGCTAACAAGTCAATTGCAAACTAAACACTTTTAAAAATAGGCTCATTAGACAAATAGAAAGTCTCATTAAAATAAAAAATTAATATAGAGAATAACCAAATGGAATTTTATAGCAGAAAAATACAAAAAAATAAGACTGGTTTGATAAGCTCAACAGCAGAATGGAGACAGCAGTGCAAACAATCAGTGAACTTGAAAAAGAAAATAAGAATAATAAAAATCACCTATTTTAAAAAAACAGAGACAATATAAAACTGAAAACAAATGAAGAGAATTTCAGGAACATGTGTGTCTGTAGCAGAAGATCTAACATCCATGTTATCAAAATTCAGAAAAAGACACTGGATAAGGCTGAAAGTGTACTTACAGAAATAAAGATTTAAAAATTCAGCACATGATCATAATAAAGACACTCAATATACTAGGTGTAGAAGAAATTTTTGTCAATATGCTAAAGAAGTATGTGCAATAAACCAACAGATAAAATTATATACAATTATTTCTTGGAAAAATTTAGTTTTACGCCTAAGCTTAGGAATAAAATGCCCGATCTCATAACTTCTGTTCAACATGTCCTGAAGGTTCTAACTTGCACAGTTAAGGAAAAAGCTAAAATTAAATATCTCTATTTTGGAAAATTATAAGTGAAATTATCTCTATTCCCAAATTGTATGATCTTGCATATAGAAAAAAATTGAGGAGTACACTAAAAAATATTAGAAGTAATGATGCAAGCTCAGCAGTTGTAGGATACAAGATGGACATACAAAAAAACACTGTGTTTCTATACACATGTAATGGACAATATGGAAATGAAATTAAGTAAAATTTCATAATAATTTCAAAAATAATAGTGCTTAGAAAACTTTATGAAGAAGTGCAAAATTTATGGTCTGAAGATTTCAAAACTTGTTGAAAGACATTCAAGCACAAAACAACTGGAAAGGTACCCCATATATGCACACATTGGAAGGATTAATATTGTTAAGATGGCAATATTCTTTACATTTATCTGCAGATTTAATAAAATACTTATTAGAATCCCATATAGCCTTTAACATTAATTTTCATGTGGAAACTCAGGTGTATGAAAGATCTCAGAAAATGATAAAAAATTCATGTTGACTCACTTTTTTAATCTCAAAGGTTACTTTAGTAATTAAGTCTACTAACAGTACTAATGAAAGGACATTTAGAACAATTCAATATGATTGAGTCCAGAAATAAATATATTTTTAACATCTGTTTGATTTTTAAAAAATTTATAATTCAAACACAATATATAATATAAAATTCATCATTTCAACTATTTTTAAGTGTATAGTTCAATGCTATTAAACATAACCATCGCTATTCTCCATTCCCAGAACACCTTTTACTTCTCAAACTGAAATTCTAAATATTAATCAGTAACTCCTCATATCTCTCTTTTCTACATCCTTGGCATTATCAGTTCACTTCTCACTTTGAATTTGACTAATCTGGAATCAGGCAATATATGACTTGTTGTGACTGACTTATTTCACTTTTTGCATTGTTGTCAAGGTTTATACAAGTTATGTGACATGACATGTTTTCTTATTATTAAGGATTTGTTATATTCAATTGTGTAAAACTGAATACTATTTTTAATGTTCATCAATGAATACTATTTCACTGAAGAAAATGAAGCATTGAGGTTACCGTGTTAGCAGCAGAGACTGGATCCTTATCAATGAACCTATTGGTGCCTTGTTCTTGGACTTCTAATCTTCCAGAACAGTTAGAAATAAATTTCTATTCTTTATATTACTAGATCTGTGGTATTATATTATTGCTGCACAAAATGACCAAGAAAAATGCACATTTCTTTCTTCTCCCCACCAATTCAAAAATCAGTTTTATGAAATCATGTGTATATAGTTGAATTTGGGGGTCTAAAGCATTGAAAGGTAATATATTTGATGAAAGCACTAAAGAGGATTGTGAAAGCAAAGTTGTACTGGAGTGAACAAATTATGCCAGATGTTATTATCTTGAACCCACAAAACATATAAGAATCATAAATGTTAAAAAGAAGGTAAATAAACCAACTAGTATAGATGTATACTTGTTCTCCTTTCTTTTCTTAAATATAGGGCAGGATACATTTAGAAAATCAACTCTTAAGTGGCAGACATAATTGTAACTCTATCAGGAATAAAATTAACTGTGAATGGTTTTAAAAATACAATCAGAAGGCAAAGATTACTAGGCTTGATAAAAATAACAAGATTTAAGTATATGTTATCTTGCAATCTAAGTGTTCATCAGTGGATAAATGAATTAAAAACTGTGATATATATATATATATATATATATACACACACACACACACAATGGACTACTATTAAGCCTTAAACTATATGAAATTCTGTCATTTGCAGCAACATAAGTGAGATTTAAAGATAAAAAATTGAAAATAAAAGGATAAAACAAGATATATCATGCCAATAGCAATTACTGGAAAGATGCAGTAGCTATGTTAGTATCATGAAATATAATTTAAATCATGAAACGTTCAATCCATAAAAAATTATAATAAGTCAAGTGCAGAGGCACACACCTGTAATCCCAGTGATTTGGGAGGTTGAGGCAGGAAGATTCCAAGTTCAAGGTCAGCCTCAGTAATTTAGTGAGACTCTGTCTCAAAATAAAAAATAAAATGGACTGGTGTTGTAGCTCAGTGGTAGAGTGCCCCTTGGTTCAATTTCCAGTATACAAAAAAGAGTTATAAAAATTATGATCATACATGCACATAATAATAAAAAAATATACTGTGTGAAAAAAGGACTGAGTGGATCGATGTAAGGAATAGACAGCTTGACAATAATATTCAAAGAGTTCAGTGCTCAGTTTCAATATTAAATACTATATTTGAAACCATTAGCATGGAAATAGGAGACTGGAACAACACTATATACAAACAAGAAGTCAGAAACATCTATAGAACTTTTCACCCAACCACAGTAGGATACATGTTCATCTTAACTGTACATCAAACAAATTCTAGGAGAAACAAATGGTAAATAATAACATCTCTCAATAGATTTAAGGGTATGAAATCATCAAAATATGTTCTCTGATAATAGTGGATTGAAATGAAATTAAAAATAGATGTTTGGAAAAAGCACAATTATGAGGAAATTAAACAACACACAATTAGAAAAGCAATGGTTCAAAAATAAAATCGCAAAGAAAATTTGAAAATACTTTGGGATGAATGAAGTTAGAGTAAGGAGCAAAATGTTCTGGTGGGTTATTATTGCACAGTGGTATTACTATAGATAATAATGTACTGTACATTTAAAATAGAAGAAAAGAGCATGAAGACATGTTTGAGGAAACAAATGTGTTTAACCTGATTTAAACATTATGCAATCTATGCATTCATTGAAACATCCTGTGGTAACCCATTAATATGTACAATATTATGCTTTTAGTTGTCAATTAATAAATTTAATTGCTGAAAATGAAGATAAAACATATCAAAATTTATGGGATGCCATTACAGTAGTGGTTAGAGGGAAGTATAGAGCCAAAAGCACCTACACTAAAAAAGAAGAAAGACCTTAAAAATGATAATATTCTACCTTAAAGTAAAACAAAGGCAAATTAAAATCAAAACAACAAAAGACAATTAGGAAGACAGCAGAAAATCAACAAAGCAAAGAACAGAAACATAACAGAAAAATCAATGAATCTAAAAGTTGATTCTTTGAAAAGATCAAGAAGACCGACAAAACATTATCTAGATTTACCAAAAAAAGATAGAAAATTCAAATGGTAAAGTTATAAATAAAAGAGAAGGTATTGGGCTGGAATTGTAGCTCAGTGGCAAAGTGATTGCCTAGCATGGGTGAGGTCCTAGGTTCAATCCTTAGCACCACCACATAAAAAATAAATAAATGAAATGAAGTTTAAATTATTTTAAAAAGAGAATATCACAAGTAAAACTAATTGTGAAATAATTCTGTGAAGAAGTATATGCAAATAAATTAGGTAACATATAAAAGATGTAAAATATCTAAATTGACTCAAGAAGAAGTAAAATTAAAATACCCATAACAAAGACACTTAATTAGTAATATAAAATTTCCCAGAATGCAGGCTCAGGTGTGTATTTTTTATGATGAATTTTTCTTTTAGTATTTTTTAGTTATAGATAATACTAGGATTCATTGTGATATAATTATAAAAGCACAGAATATCATTTTCTCTAAATAGTCCCCTGTACTGATTTTTTCCTTCCTCTCTGCCTTCCCCCTATTCCCTTCCCTATACTCTCTTGATGGTTTTGCTATCTACTCACATTTTTTTAAATTAATGTCTTGTGGGTATACATG
This sequence comes from Glaucomys volans, assembly GCA_020662805.1. Taxonomy (NCBI): domain Eukaryota; kingdom Metazoa; phylum Chordata; class Mammalia; order Rodentia; family Sciuridae; genus Glaucomys; species Glaucomys volans. The sequence goes on along the minus strand of JAJEJO010005002.1, from coordinate 111,083 downwards.
ATGGTGAGATTCACTGTGATATATATGTACATAGGAAAGATATTTTAAATTACACTGAACATTGAAATAATGTTAACCAATTGTTCATAAACTCTTTCAAAAATAGAATCAGGAACACTTTTTAATTCATTCTACTGTCAGTATTACCATGTTACCAAAGTCAGACAAAGACATCAGGCAAGAAAACCGTAGAACAATGTCTCCTATGAATATAAACACAAAAGTCCTCAACAAAATACAAGATAAGTAAATATAGCAGTATAAAAAATGATAATATCCTATGATGAAGTGGGGCTTAGACCAGAAAAACATGGTTCATTTAACTTTCAAAAATCAATTATTGTAACACAGCATATTAATGGTAGGCAAAAGTATACAATCATCTCAACAGTTTCAGAAAATGTGTTTAACAAATTCATTATTGCATCATCATAAAGGTACTCCATAAGCAAGGAATCAAAGGTAACTTCCTCATCTTTTTAAAAGGCACCTATGAAAATTTCACATCTACCATCGTGCAGACGAATGAGAAACTAAATGCTTTTCCTCTATCAGAAAGAAGATACTGGTGTCTACCTAGTCATGGCTAATAGGAAAAAGAAAATTATTCGTATTAAAAAGGAGTAATTAAAATGATCTCTATTTGAAAATATGCGCGAGTGTATATAGACAACCCTTAGGAATACCTAAAAATATTAGAACAGATACATGAGATCAAAAATATTGGAAGTGATACACAATATATAAATGATCAATATAGAAAAATCAATTTTGTTTCTATACGGTACTAATGAACAAGCCAAAAATAAAACAAAGTAAATAATTTTGTAGGCATATCAAAAATAAAGTACTAAAAAATAATAAAAGAATTGTGAGACATATATACTTAAAAACTATAAATCATCATTGAAGAAGTTAAAGAAGGCTCCAATAAATGGAAGGATATCTTATGTTCATGGATTGGAAAACTTAAAAGTGTCAAGATGGCAATGCTCCTCAAATTTGTCCAGGGATTAAACACAATTTCTACAAAAATTCCAGCTGCCTATTTTATCGAAATTTACATATTGATCACAATGTTTGCATGGAACGTTAACTCACAACATCCAAATTATCTTGAAAAAGAAAAATGAAGTTGGATTCACTCTTCTGGATTCTAAAAACTTGCCACAAAACTGTAGTAAGCCGGGCGTGATGGTGCACACCTGTAATCCCAGCGGCTGGGGAGGCTGAGGCAGGAGGATTGCGAGTTCAAAGCCAGCCTCAGCAACTTAGCAAGGCACTAAGCAACTCAGTGAGACCCTGTCTCTAAATAAAATACAAAATAGGGCTGGGGATGTGGCTCAGTGGTGGAGTGCTCCTGACTTCAATCCCTGGTACCAAAAACAAAACAAAACTGTAGTAATGTGGATATTGTGGTACTGGTACAAGAATAAACATTGATATTAATGAAACAATATGGTTATTTTGAACCAGGGGGATAATAGGTTTTTAAACAATTGGAGTTGGGGCAAGTGAATATCCACATGTTTAGGAATGAATTTAAACCCCTAAATCATACCACAAAAACATTAACTTAAAATGGATTTAAGTCTAAGGATTAAAGACATAAAACTCAGCAGAAAGCATAGTGTAATTATGCATCATATTGGATTTTTTAGCTGTGACACAAAAATCAAAAACAACAAAAATAAAATTGGTGAGATATAACTTAAAAATAAAAATTACTTTTTACTTCATAGGACATCTTCAAGAAAGTGAAGAGCCAACCAACATTCTTGAACACAAGGGAAAGTAAATACAAAACAAAATATGATATCACATTATAGTCACTATAAAGTAAATAATAAAGAGAAAGATAAAAACAATTGTCAGTGAGCAATTGAGAAACTGGAACAATTTATACACTGCTGGTAAAAAAATTAAAGAATGCAACTAATTTTCAAAACACTGGAAATTATTCAAATGGCTAAACACATAGTTAATATCTGATCTACCAATTTCACTCTTTGTGAATACCCAAAAACATTTTAAAAATGTAAAAACACAAAAATGTGAACAGGAATTTCCACAGGACCACTATTCATGACAGCTGAAGTTAGAAATAGCACAAATGTTCATTAATTAAAAGGATAAATAAAATATGGCAAATCTATAAAATGGAGTATTTATTATTCATCCATAAACAGAAATGAAACACTATTATAAGACTACAACATGGATTGAACCTTGGAAACATTATGCTAAATAAGAGAAATCAGAACAAAATGCCACATTTGTAGGATACCATTTAGTTGAAATGTCTAAATGGGCAAATGTATAGTGTGGAGTAGTTGTCGTCAAGGGTGCTGGGTTTGTTGGAATGGAGAGTCACTGTTAAAATGTTTTGAGTTTTTTCCTGGGGTGATGACAATTAAAATTTGGTAATAAATGTATAATTCTGTGAATGTGATACAGACCACTTAATTTTATGCTTTAAAGGACTTAATTTTGAGGAGGAGTATGACACATATTTCAGTAATGCTTTTAAAAATTGAAAAAATATATCTAATTAGTAACCAAAAATCAAATGTAATACCAAATGCATGAAAAATCATTCACAAATAAATGTTACTTATTTTTTCAAAGTTTTGATTATTGGATTTAGATCAGCCTTGTGACTTGAATGAAGCCATAAAAATATTTTTCAAATTAATTGGATGAAGTAAACAAGGCAGAATGGATGATACAGAATTATGTTTGATAAAAAAGTAAATATGCTTCAAATGATGGTCCACTGTTGACAAATCTTTTATCTTAGTTTGTTTTAGTGGTAAGTAATATTGGGGTTCATTTTGGCATAATTATACAAGCATGGACTATAATTTGCTCCAAGTTAGTTCCTAGTAGCTTTCCTTTCCCTTCCCTCCTCCTTCACCCTGTTTCTTTCCCTCTACTCTACTAATCTTTCTGCTATTTATGTATAGTTTTTTTTTAAAAAAATTAGTGCATTATGGGTAAACATAAGGGTGAAATTCACTGTTGTATATTCATATATGTACATAGGAAAGTCTGGACAGATTCATTTTATTGTTCCTCCCTTTCCCATCCTTCCTCCCTCCCTCTCCTACAGTCCATTTTATCTGCTTCACTGACCTCTCTTCTGTTTTTATGGAATGCCCCCCACTCTTTGTCTTTTTCTTTTCCCTTAATTTGGTCTAACTTCTGCAGATGAGAGAAAATATTTGACCCTTGAATTTCTGTGTCTGGTTTATTTCACTTAGCATGAGGTTCTCCAGTTCCATCCATGTGCCAGCAAATGCCAAAATTTCATTCTTCTTTATGACTGAGTAAAAAGCCATTGTGAATTGTGTATGTGTGTGTTATTTATCCTTCTTCTATTGTTTGTCACCTGGACTATTTCCATAGCTTGGCTACTGGGAAATGCAGTGCTTTAAAGATTGATATGGCTGCATCAGTATAATATGCTGTCTTAAGATCTTTTGGATATACACAAAGGAGTGGTATAGCTGGGTCATATGGTGGTTCCATTCCTAGTTTTTTGAGGAATCTCCATACTGTTTTCCAGAGTGGTTGTAATAATTTGTAGTCCCAAACAATGTATGAGTGTATCTTTTCCTCCACATCTTTACCCACATTTGTTATTCGTATTGGTAATTGCTATTCTGACTGGAGTGAGATGAGATGTCAATGCAGTTTTGATCTGCATTTCCCTGAGTGCCAGAAATGTTGAACACCTTTTCATATATTAATTGGCTATTTGTATTTCTTCTATTGAGAAAGGTCTGTTCTTCTTCCCATTTATTAATTGGGTTATTTGTTTTGTGGTGTTAAGTTTTTTGAGTTCTTTATATATTGTGGATATTTATCCCCTGTCTGAGGAGCAGGAGGCCAAGATCTCCCATTCCATAGACTCTCTTCACATTCTTAATTGCCTCTTTTGCTCTGCAGAAGCTTTTTAATTTGATGCCATCCCACTTACTGATTCTTGGTTTTATTTTATGTGCTTTAGGGATCTTGTTAAGGGGTTTGATGCCTGTGACAATACGCTAAAGTGTTGAGCCTACATTTTCTTCTAACAGTTGCAGAATTTCTGGTATTATTTCCAAGTCTGATCTACTTTTAGTTGAGTATTTTTGCAGGGTACAAGACAGGGATCAAGTTTTACTATTCTACATGTGGATATCCAGCACCATTTATTAACATGCTGTTTTTTCTCCAGAATAAGTTTTTGGCACCTTTGTAGACTATCAGATAACTGTATCTCTGTGTATTCTATTCTCTTCTATTGGTCTTCACGTCTGTTTTGGTGTCAATACCATGCTGCTTTTGATACTATAGTTTTTTATTATGTGAAGGAAGTAAAATTTATGTCCTGTCCTTAGATGAGAATATTGACTTTGTGCACAGAGTGTGCAACAGAGCTTGTTTGTTAGCCTTCTAAATGGCAAAGAACTAGGTATTTTTTCAATGTAAGCACAATGTGCTAGTACAGTCACATGGATAATAAAAAATTCACATCATCATTAAGGACTACACAAGTATTCCAAACAAGTGGAGGAAACTATTATAATACTCTACACTGGTCAAACCACATCTTCTATTTTATGTTAAACTCTAGACACCATATTTTAAGAGTGACAATGACGAATTGGAACCTATGCAAATTTGGTGTCAAGAATGGTAAAGCACATGAAAATGTTACAGAAGGAAATGTTGGGAGAACTGTGTATATTTAGCACAGGGCAGAAAACAGAGGATGGGGGTATAGTAGTGATATCCAAACATTTTAAGGGATGCAATGTGAAAAGTGATTACAATCATTTTATTTGATTTCAGAAGGAAGAACAAGAAACTATGAGTAGCAATTTCATGATAAATTTGGAATAATTTATTAGAAGGAATAATATTCCTGGCCATTAATGTTGTTTAATGAGAGGAAGAGAATGAGGGGGAGGTAGGAGAGGAGGGAAAGGGGAGGTACTGGAAATTGAAATGGAGCAAATTATGTGATATGCATTTATGAATATGTCAAAAATAATGACTGATGCATGTCATCATAAGTTCTATTTCAGTGGTAACCCTTCTGGGATGTTATACAGTGATTTTCTGCACTGGGTACAAGTTGTTATAAAAATGGGAAACAGTGTTTCTCAAACTTCATAATAGATGTGATAAGGAAGAACACTCAGCAACGGGGCTTGACTTTGTATCATCTCCTTCTCTTCCTCTTCCTTTTTGTGCCTGCCTTCCTTCCTTTCTCTCTCTCTCTCTCTCTCTCTCTCTCTCTCTCTCTCTCTCTCTGCTGGGGATGGATCCTGGTGTCTGGTGCTTGCTAAACAAGCATAGTGTCATTGAGCTACATCCCCAGCCCTTGTTTCTTTTTAGTAGCATAAGAGATTCTGATAAAGATGGTTCACAGTGCCAATTTGAGAAATATGACCTAATTTATTATCAAATAGTATTATGTAGAATTCTATACATCGTCTGATGTGAAAAGAAGAAATTGGTTGTTATAAGGAAATGACAAATTTTCCAACTGAAATTTTCTGTTAACAAGAATGTTTTAAAACCACTCATCTAATAATATAACTCTAATACATGTAAAATAGTCTAACTCTGTAGAGCAACTTCATTAGTGTCCAATAAAAGCCAGGTGAGTATATAGAACATTGTGTGCAATTTTGAAATGACAATCATTCTTGGTTTTGGGGGTCAGAGGAGTTTTAATTGGCAACATTGATTAATAGCAAGTTACTATATTGTTTAATGTCCTGAAAGTCCTCGATTTATTTTAAACTCCTAACATATCCAAGAGACATTCTTTTTTAAAAGACCTTTGGTATAACCACCATTATTTGAATTATTATCAAACAAATAACTACTGGCAGGTAAATTATTAAGAAGAAATTAAATGTTACCAGAGAATACAAAAAGACCTTTTGATTTTCTTTCCTCTAAATTTACAAAAGAAAAGCAACCAAGGAACTGGAAATGAAACATGAATACTAACACATTACTGATTCTCTTGCTACTTGGAAAATCCCATTCTTTATATTCCTCTGCATGTACTTTCTCACCACCATTAGAGCTCAAATCAAGGGAAAAATAATTTCTTACAGTGTATATAGAAAAATACTTGATTAACATCCAGGAAAAAATAGCCTGAAATGAAGTTAGTTTTGTTTTTCTGTACATGTAATTGGGTATTTAGCATCACTATTTTTGTCCATCCTTACTCACTTTTAGTAGATATAAAGAAGAGTCATTTATCAGGTGTCCTCTCTTTTAAGTTCAAAGGGACTCTTCTGCCCACCAATGTTCCTGAAACTAATTTTCTCTGTCTATAGTTTTGCTAAATGCTAGGTGGTTGCTAATGCAATAAATAAATATGTCAATAATCTCTGAAGGCATCATCCTCAAAGGGGTGACCAATGGGTAGAACTTTTGATTTTGTTGTAAATCGATAGAATGAAGAATTTTGAATGAGCACATTTTATTGGCTTGTCAAAACATAAAATATGCCAGTCTTCCTCCATTGGTTACTCTATTGACTGGTTTGATGAATCATGTCTCTTTGAGTGAGCACCCTCTTTTGGGCATATGTCCTTCCTATGTTTGGCACCTTAGCACCTGTGTGTGGTAGTGATCATTTTTGTGATTGTAAGAAAGTACCACATTGGATTGTCACAAATCCTGAGGACTTGCTATGATTCCTTTCCTTACTTATTCAACAAGAAATCTCATCCCCAAGAGAATGAAAGAGAATATCAGGCGCCAAGCCCATGACTGTATGATCTTGTGTCAAATTGGTTTGGGGCCACTGAATTAATGTAGCTACTAAAGACAGAAACTTCCTCCAGAGTCATCAACAGTTCAAAAAGGGATGAATCTGTTCCCAAAACAAAGCAACTGAACAGTCACAAGAGAAAATTCCTACCCAAGAGAATGAAATAGAATGTGTCATTTTTTTGGATGATCTTTTATAGGGTGATCAAGAGGCTTTCATTTAGTGAATACATTTGCTCACTCAGTTTTGGAGAGTCGCCCTTCATTTATTCTTTCCCTTTGGAAGTACTTTCGAGTGCAAATTACTGCTATCAGAAGCCTTGAACTGAGAGGCTATTATTCTCCTTGCTCAGATTAAATTAATTTTGAACAGTTTAATGCAGCATGTCCGAGCTGCAAGTCCAAGTGGTGTCAAATCTATTTCTCTGCTTTTTTAAGCTGCACCTTCAAGGGCAGTATGATTCATGGTGAATGTGTTCTTCTAATGTCTTGCTAAGCGTTATTATTTTCTTTCATTTGCAAGTCATGAGGCTACAAATGTTAACCATTCTCCTCCTAACGTTGTATAAAGAATGCATGATTTAAGCCAGGCTGATTTTCCAAAAGGGTGCTTATTACATTTACTTGCTTTACAAATGAAATAAAGAAAAAATACTCTGGATCAAAGCAAGAAGTTTAAAAAGCTAATGAAACATTAGAAAGAGAACTGCTTTGAGAAGCACTGCAACATCATCACTGTTGTGTTAAAAAGGAATTATCTTGATCTAGACCTATGTAATAAAATAAAGGGGTTTTAATGATTGGCTATATAATTCTGTTTGTGTTTTTGCAGAGTTGCAAGAAAAAAAAACAAAAAAGGGTATAAATCTACTTATCTTCTCTCTTCCAGTTCAGGCAATCTACTGTCTTACCAGTATTCACTCTATCTAATGTGTCATTGAAATGTAGTAATGAAATTTTCTCTGTGTTATTGTAGAGCAAACCATGAAAAGAATGCCAATCGATTAATGACAGAGTAGATGTACTTTAAGCAGTTAGAGGTTTCAAAAACCTATCAACCTTGTGTCTATGTAAAGTACTGAAAGTGTACAGCTTAAGATAGTCTTTTATACAGCTCTAATCACCAGTCTTATGGATTAAGCAAATTAATGTTTTTAGAAGTCTTATATGCAGATTGATGAAAATACTATATTGCAATCTTCCTTTGGATTGTATATATGGGGGAAGATCAAGGGTATTGTCCTTTACAAAGTAGGATAAGCACTTTTCTCCTGTCATACTATCTTTTTTATAGTTGAAATATACTTAACTTGAACTTATTGACTTAATAGAAATAGTTATACACGGTCCAAAATATAAACATAATACAACCATATTTTAGTGATTATTTTGCTAATAACATTTAAGCCTTTCATCTTTTGTATAAAAACTCAAGACTCTCTAGACCTTGAAGACCTATCTTTGATGTGGGCACTATATCTAAGGAGAGAAGATGTATTTTTTAATAACATATTGTTTAAGAACACAGGGAACTGAAACCCAAGTCCATAAGGTAAATGAAAGAGGGGGGTAACCACATATCAAAAGGTTTTGTTCACTAAGTTCTAGAATAGTAGAGTTAACTGGGTTGAATTGTAGTTTGAAGACAACAACAGTTAGCATCCTGGAAATGACTGTTTTAATCCTAATTTCCCCATTTCTTAGCTGCATTATCTTGGGCAAATTATGTAAATACTCAGAACCTCAGTCTTCTCCACTGTGATTGGGATTAATCATAATAAGACCTACCTCATAAATTTGTTGAAAGGATTAAATGATTTAATATATGTAAGGTGCTTAACACTATGTTTAGCTCAATCATAATTACCATGTTAATATTAGCTATTTTTTAAAGAAAGTAGGAGTGTTGCAAAACTATATCCAACATATGGAATTTATTTACCCTATAAAATAATAGAGAATGTAAATATGAGATTCTTCCACAGAATTTAAAGAATAAAACCTCCACGCTGAATTACTAAAGCCAGGGATGTTTCTGTAAGTCTCTGAGATTTGTTGCTGATGTCAAGGATAACCACTTTTTTTTCGCCATTATGTGCCTAAGTTTTGTAGAACATTATGTAGTTTTGTGGAAGTTCCTTATGCTATAATAGAAATTGAATTACATAAAGAATCAGCAGACCTAGTTTTTTTTTGTATTGACTTTGGCATTTAGATGTTCAAACTTTGGGGAACTTGCTCAAGTTTACAGTTCCTTAAATGTAAAATGTGAATAACTAGACTTTCCTCCTGTACAGTGTGTTGTTGTAAAGTTTAAATTACATAAATGTAAAGGGACTTTGTAGATGATGACATGCTCTACAGATATAAGGCATTATTCTCATTTTTTTTTCTGTCACAGAATCTAATAAAAGACAGTGTGACCCCCTGGATGATCTAATCTCTGTTTCTTATTTACCCAATCCCACTTGAGCACTTTGAAGTCCTTATCTTACTTTACTTCATTTGCAGAAATTGACCCTCCTCAACAATTCAGTTCTTGAAATTTTCCTATCAGTGGTTCCCAGACATTACTTATTGTTGCTTCCACTTCTATCTTAATATCCCTTCTCAGTCTTTTGCCATCACTCCTCTTACTCCACCCAGTGTATAAATATTTTAACTTTTATTTCTTAGTTTATACCTTGTCCATGGGTGATGGCAAAACATTCCAATCTATATGCATTTGACGGGATCCTCCGGAGATAGAACTGATAGAATGTGAATATATACAGAAATTGGCTCCTGTGATTATAAAGTATGGCAAGTCCAAATTCTGCTGAGTCACTCAGAGGGCTATACACTGGAGGAGCCAATGCTTCAGTTCCAATCTGAAGTTTGTCTTCTATAGAACCAGGAAGAACCAGTTTTGCAGATAAAGGAAAATCTACTGAAGGAAATCTACTGGACAATTCTTCTTGCTTGCAGGAGGCTGGTTTTAATTTTCTATTCAAGTCTTCAACTGATTGGATGAGGCCTGTTCACATTGTGGAAGGCAAATAAAAACTCAAAAACTACCAATTTAAAATGTTCATCTTGTACAAAAACAACCTCACAGAAACACCCAGAAAAATGTTTGAGCCAATCTGGGCATCTGTGGCCCACATAATTTGATGCATAAAATCAACCATCACATTGAATAATGAGAAGACTCTTGAATTGTTACCTCTAGGGTTGACCCTTTTACCTGAGTCTTGCTGTTCCATTTCCATCTGTATATTTCCATTTGGATGTTCTTCAGGCACATGCATCTTGTTCAGAAGTGAACTCAGTGTCTCCCTCTCTCCACACCTATCCCCCCTAAAATCCCATCTCAAGTAATGATCAGAAATCTCATTTTTGCAGTGCTGGGAATCAAACAAAATTCTTTGTGCATTCCAGACAAATGCTATACTACTGAGAGATTACCTTTGAGTCCATGATTCAGAAATCTTAGGGTCATCCTTCACTTTCCTCACATCCTAATACATAATCATCGAGTACTATAGATTTTATTTCCTAAATTATTCTCAGATTATGCATACCATTCCATCATTTTGTGCACTTCCTCAATTCAAGTCCACAAAATCTGAACTACACCAATTACTTATTAGTTTGTCATTGTATCTAACATCCCATCTCATCTTTATTATTTTCAAATCAAATATTTTTATATCATTTTTAATTTAAAGTTGCTCAATGACTCCTTATTTATAATGGGATAAAATATAACAGGTTTAACCTTCTACTCAGGCTTTCATGATGTAAATTTAGCTGAGTGATTGTTACTTTTTAACCAATTATAGCTTTATCCTTACTTTCATCTGCCTTCTCTGTAGATAAGATTTAGTATTGTTATACCCAACGAAAATAAAATCATCCAAGCGGATCACATAAAGCCAAAAGAAGTCTTTTATTTTTTATTTTTTTAGCTGGCCAGCAACTAACACCCATACACCTAAAAGCAGTGTGTTGGGGATAGTACATTAGTTCTTTGTCACCAGCATTTATTGGGAGGAGATAGAATTAGGGTGAGTCTACAGAGAGGAAAGAATGAGGTTGGGTCTACAGGAAGGGGAAAGGGATTAGGGTGGGGCTGACTCTCCCTCTTCATGGCATTTGAGAATCTTTTTAGGGCATATAACAGTATGACATCCCCTCATAGAATTAACCCCACTTTCTGACAGTACTCAGTCCAAAACAAGCCTCTGATTCTTTAGACGATTTAGAGTATCACTCATCCAAAGCCCAAATGATATAATAAACTCTTCCTGACACCTTCTTACTAAAGGCAATGCAATGAATAATAATATCAAGTTGTTCAGGTACAGGTATATTTCCGGTGGTATTTGGCTGAAGGATTTTAGCAACACAGTAAACCTATTACTGAGAAATTGTATAAAAATTAAATTTAATTCTAGTTAAAATTTAATAGAAAGGTATATGATTTAGGATGAACCCTTTTGTGAAGTGAGCAGTCACTCACTGATTGATCAGTCCTGTAAGATTGTATTTCTGCTTATTAAGTTTTCTTAAAGTGAGATCATAGCTATGTTTGAATTCAGTTCAACAAATGGCAGGAAATAACCACCTGGAAAAATTTCTCATTTTCTTACAGACTTGTTGCAATGGTATTACTCATATGGGAAAATAGGAAGATTCAGTTACAGGGTCATATGTGTCTCTTTCCCTTAGGATAACAACTCAAATATCACACAAAATACAAATCAAATACTGGATCAGTCAAAATGAAATGAATACAGTGATTCTCAATGTAACTAATGCTATTTTTACAAAAGAAAGGAATTCAATTCAAAAATTCTTTTAAAAAACCCGAAGCCTTTATATATAGAATAAAGTGCTACACTCTTTTTGAGAAAAAGGTAAAAGAAGGATGATTTCTTTTCTAGCAAAGGAGAGACACAGGGAACTCCTGTCCCAGAAGCTGTAATTCTATCCATCAGTAGGAACAGGGGACTTTTAAAGAGCTAATTCAAGGACTACATTCCACGTGTTCTTTCTTGGAGTTCTAATTCATTTGTTAATTTGGGAGATTAGTCATTTCTGAGATCTTCTGGTACCATTCCTAAAATCTGGATTACTTCCTTCCTATGGTTGGTGTATGCTCAAGGACTGATAAATCTGCCTAGGATGCGGAGAAAAGGTGATCCTGTTTCCCATGAGATTAGGGAGGAACAGATTTGGGAGGAGCAGGAGAGAGAAAGAGAAACATGTCATTTTAAAAATAAGTTGCAGTGGCAGAGCAGCAAGGGCTGTATTCAAAGTATAAAGTGGACACTGTTAAATTTTCCCCACTGTCCATTTCTACATGCCATTTCTATGGAAAAATGGGCAACAATATCTCCAAGCTGCATCCTACTGAAAGAGAGCAAAGTTGGGGAAGTAACCCAAAGTACTTGTTCTCTGTCAGATGGGGTGTGGACAGTTAAGGGTATTCAGCATCAGAGCAGTCCAGAGATCCACAGTGGCATATAGCAGGTGACGAGACAAGCATACATCAGGCAGGGACTACACTTTTATTTTTAAATCAATAACTTTTTTAAACATTTATGATCATGAACTACACTAGATTGTCATATCTGTGATATACTTTTTACTAGTATGTGGTGCAAGTTATTAGTGGATAAATTGCTTGTAGGATTAGTATACCATATATAAATTAATTCATTCTAATAAGAGTACTGTGTTAGTTAGTTTTGCATTGCTGTGACCAAAATACCTGACAAAACAAAAGATAAAGGTTTATGTTGAGTCATTGTTTTAGAGATTTAAGTCCATGGTTGGCTGGCTCCATTACTTTGGGCCTGAGGTGAGAGAGAACATCATGATGAAAGGGTGCTCAGCTTATCACAGCTGAAAGAGAGAGGGTTGGGGGACACAGAGAGACAGAGACAGAGAGACAGAGACAGATAAAGGGAAAGATAGAAGAGAAGGTGTAGAGAGCTGATGAGAAGATAAACTCTTCCAGGAAACAGCCCAGTGACGTACTTCTCCCAATGAGGTCTTACCTCCTATTAGTCCATTCATCAGTGGACTAGTCCACTCATAAGATCAGTACCTTAATGATCCCAAAAGTCTCATCCCTATGTATGTGAAAGATTATATGAATCGTGTTAATCTACATTGTGAAAAAAAAGATATGTTCCCTGGTGTATAATTATATCAAAATGGATTCTACTGTCATGTATAATTAAAAAGAGCCAATTAAAAAAATTAAAAAATAAATAAATTTTTAAAAAAGTCCATAACAAGAACCATTCAAGCTCACATCAGACAGTTCCTGCCATAAAATTGTATATTCCCACATTCAAATATTATATTCCAACAATGACAGCACAGTGATTTTAAAGGAGAACATGAAATACTTTAGTGTGACCATTTTAAAGCTCTAAATGAATGTACATGTTTGGTGTTAGTTGTCATTTTCTCTAATTTTGTAGGCAAAACTTCAGAAGGTATTATAAAATAAAACAAATTTATGATGCATTTTTTCAACAAACAGTTGAAGGAGTTAGGAGAAATTGAACAGTTGAACAGTTAGGAGAAATTGACCAGATATGGACATAGTTGAAAAAAATCAATCCACAAAATAAATAAAAATAGGGTTGGATGGGAAAAAAAAGTCTCATCCCTGAACACATGAGACTCTGAGGGCTTTCCAAATCCAAATCATAACAAATATGTATATATTGTTTATCTTTTTTTTTTGGAACCAGGGATTGAACTCAGGGACACTCCACCACTGAGCCACATCCCCAGCCCTATTTTGTATTTTATTTATAGACAGGGTCTCACTGAGTTGCTTAGGGCCTCACTAAGTTGCTGAGGATGGCTTTGAATTCGCGATCCTCCTGCCTCAGTCTCCCAAGTCGCTTGGATTACAGGTGTGCGCCACCGCGCCCGGCTTATATTGTTTATCTTATTTATTGTGCTTGTATATATTCTTCAGGAAAATATTCCCCAAAGTGCTCAGTCAATAGATACCTATTTTTATATCTAGAACCCATGATAGCCACACCAGCTAACTCTGTCCAAGAAATGCCAAGTAATAGTGTAATAGTGTATTAAATTGGTCCTTTAATTGTGGTTCCACTGAACAGCCCCCTTGGGTAAAAATCAGTCTTGATTATGATTTAAAAAAAAACTCTCTACAATTAGATATACTTTTAAACTTGTAAAAATTATGGTAAAAAGACATATAGAACAAAACTTACCATCTTAACCATATTTCAGTGGATATATCACATTGTTCTGCAACAGATATCTGGAACTTTAATATTGCAAAACTAAAACTCTATACTCACTAAAAATAATTCCTCTTTTACAACTCTCCCCAGCTTCAAAATGGTTTCACCATTCTACTTTCTATTTCTATTAATTTTACATTAGATTATATATTCTTGAAATCATGCAGTATTTGACTTCTGTGATTGGCATAGTTCACTTTGCATAATGTTCTGAAAAGTTCAACCATGTTGTAGCATATGTCAAAATTTCCTTCCATTTTAAATCTGAATGCTATTTATTGTATCCATAAACCACACTTTGTCAATTCATCTATAGATGGACATTTGAATTGTTCTATCTCTTGACTATTGTGAATAATGATACTTTAAAGATGGGAGCACAAATACCTCTTTGAGATACTGCTTTCAATTCTTTTGGATATATACATAAAATTGGGATTGTTGGATCATATGATAGATTTATTTTTAGTTTTTTGAGGAATTGATATAGTTTTGAGTTTCAAAAGAGTAAATCAAATATGAAATGTAACCCTTGGAATGTTCCTGAGGAAATGAGCTATGAATTTCTCTTAGAGTTAGGAAATATATAGCTTCAAAAACTTTTAGTGGAAAGGATCTAAGGCTGGTATATAAAAATGAAAATGGAAACAAGAAACATATCCAATGTGGTACATATTTGGAAAACAAATACATTATGATAATTTCTTTAGGGTTTTGGCTTTCTAAGTACAAAAGTGTACATTATAATAGCCATTATTTTGGTTTCTTTTTCTTGTCATTTATTTTCTTCCTTTCCAAAACAATAACAATGCCTTTTTTAAAAAGTTGATGATGTGATTCTAGCCAGCAAAATATTTTATTGGCTGTATTCCTGTTCTTACAGGTGACAATCATGCTGCTGATTATGTGGACTTGTGTATATTCTATTACCTAAGCTCTTTTCTAAAAATGATGAAATTACAATTTACCTCCTTTTTGAACCTCTCCACATCTAATCTCATCATTTTAAGTGTATTTATTTAAATTATAGAATGATTTTGAAAAGACATAGCTACCACCAGTCTTAATGAATTATATCTAAATCAATTTTTTTTCATTTTGGAAATTTGAATAAAAAGAAATTATACACATGCATACACACGCACATAATTTTTCAGGAACACAAAATTATATCAACTATTGTCATTTTTTATTGGTACCAGGGATTGAACCCAGGGGTGCTTAACCACTGAGCAACACCCCAGCCCTTTTTTATATTTTATTCAGAGACAGGGTCTCATTGAGTTACTTAGGGCTTCATTAAGTTGTTGAGGCTGGCTTTGAACTCTCAATCCTCTTACCTCAGCCTCCCAAGCCACTGGGCTTTCAGGTATGCACCACCATGTGCAGCTTGTTATTTCTTAAATATAGTATAGTATAGTGTTATGTCAAGGTTCACTATTTTTTAAATGAATCAGTGAATAAACAAGTAAATATTTAATCATTAACATAGAATATTGTTTCTAACAATAAAACCAGGGAGAGTATTTGGATTTTGAAAGAAGCATAGAAGATGATTTTTCCAATGTGGATCATGGAATCTTTGATGGTCACATGGAAAAACAGGAAGAGAGTGATCATAATCGTTATTTAAGATTATGATGTGAAATGGAGATTTTTATAGCAGAGACATAAATGGCTTATAATCTTAATTAAATAGCATGCAACTAAAAAGAAAATGAAAGGCAGATGCAAAATTCTATGACAATCAGAAGTCAAAATAGGAAAAAATATCATTATGAAAAGTGATATGTAAGGAAGAAAAAATAATAATTATGAGACCTCTTTGGATATTTGATATCTCTAAAATTTTTGGGCAAGATATACATATATGGCATTTATTATTTTTAATGCACATGAGTTTTCTAAACTTTGAATTTTGTCCTAAATTAATTTACTTTAGTCTGACTCTTGGTTAGCAAGATGAATAACTATTAGGATCCTAGGTTAAAGTGAATAAGGTAAATGAAACAAACATCATTACCTTATGTACATGTATGATTACACAAATGGTGTGACTTTACTTTGTGTACAACCAGAGAAATGAAAGTTGTACCCCATATGTGTACAATGAATCAAAATAAAAATTTAGAAAAGTGAATAAGGTGAACAATTTTATAGCTTTTATGTATGTTAAAACTTATTGTAGTTGTAAATTCTTCTTACATGTATTAGAAGGAACTTGTAAAAATATCCAACTACTTGCTAAATCCTTTAGTGTACATACTATTATGGTTTAAATATTAGGTTTTCCCCAAAAGCTCATGTGTGAGACACTGCAAGAAGGTTTAGAAGTGAAATTATTGGGTTATGAGAATCTTAACCTAAGCAGTGAATTAATCCCCTGATCAGGATTAACTGAGTGGTAAAGGTAGGCGAGTAGGGTGTGACTAGAAGAGGTGAGTCCCTGAGGCTATGCCTTTGGAGTATATATTTTGTCCTTGTTGAGTGGCATCTCTCTCTGCTTCTGGGTATGATGTCTTGGGTCACTTACTTCCACCACACACTTGCGCCATGATGTTTTGCCTCACCCTGAACCTTGAGGAATAGAGCTAGCTGTCTACGGACTGAGATCTCTGAAACCATGAGCCACAAATAAACGTTTCCTCCTCTAAAATTGTTCTTGTCAGGTCTTGATCACATCAGTGAAAAATCTGACTAAAATATTGTCATCACTTATTTTCAAAAAATTTATTTAAGAATATTTTTATTTTACTTATTAATTACTTGTGACTAATTTATTGGCTATTGATGCTAATAGATGTTCATAAATGACTAAATTCATATGTTTGGTAATACACAAACGTCTTTGTACTTACATTCATATGTATACATAAACATTTATGTACATATACAGATATAGATACATCCTATACATCTGATATATATGTGCATCCTTCACAGAGATTTAGAGATATAGATAATATATTGAATCAATGATTATCTTTTTCTGGGAAGTTATAGTTTTGGTTTTAGCTAAGATCTATAAATTCAGATTTCAGTTTTATTCAGAGACCAGTGATAGTTTGAAAGCATACACAATAAACCTATAGGTAATATTATGCCATAATGTAAGGACATTAATTTTGTTCTTAATTTTGAAAACCGAGTTTTAATTATCCTTATCATTTTAATAATATTTCTTGATTTTATGATTATAAAATAAATATATGTTCATAGTTGAGAATTGAGAAAGAAAATCATGAGAACATAAGAACCTTTATCACTCTACCCAGAGACAATACTAATGACCACATCCTACTATTCTTTTTTTATACACATATGACATAATTGCATACAATTTTTAATAAAATATTTTAATGTAAAAACATAAACACCTTACATGCCCTTAAATATTTTTAGCAGCACTATAGTTCATGCAATATTAAGAGGCATTATAGTATTCTACTGCATCAATATACTAGATTTTTAGCAAATGAACTATAATCAGACATTTCTTTAGTATTAAAATGTTTCTTATTATAAATGTTGATATTTTGAATAACCCTATACATCACTATACACATTTATGAATCTTTTCTTATAAAAATAGCTGGAAGGAAATTTGATCTTCTAAAGGATAAAAACATTTAGGAACATTTAAATGCTTTTTAGAAAGGACATGAATTTTTGCTCCTAAGAGCAGTGTACAAAATATGTTTATACTCACAATAGGAATAACATTGGATAGTATTATATTATTATTATTGGGAGAAATTAAAATGGTCTTTTCTTGTTTTAATTTATGTTTCTTTGATTATTAGAGAAGTTCATTCAATGCTCATTTAATAAATGTATTCTTATTCTTGTATAACACTA
>JAJEJO010005002.1:53348-93050 GCA_020662805.1 Glaucomys volans | reverse complement strand
ATATAATATAATTATATAATATATTAAATAATTATACATAATATTATAATATAATATATTAATATATTATATAATTATTTTATATATTCTATATTATTATATATTAATTATATATATACACACACATATATATACATGTCACAATTTGTGTTATAATAAACAGATAAGCTGGGTATATTTTCATTACCCTGTTTCCAGAAAAGGAACATGAAGTGAGAAGTGCCTGTGACTTGTCAAGATCGCGTAGCTTACTTGGCAAATGAATGCTATTTGTGGGGTTGGGATTTTAATCAATGTAGAGTCTGACCTAGAGTTTTAGCTAGTAGGTGCTAAACTACAATGTCTTCTGATAAATTTGTTGAACACCTAGTACTAGCTAAGCGTTGTTCTCATCTTGAGCTTAAACATTGAACCATATAGGACATAGCAGCTCCCAACTTAAATCTTGCAGTTTGATTAGAGATGGCTATGGAAAATATTAAAATATATTACTATTAATCTAAAATTTTAAAATAAACTGTGAACTCTAGTCAAGTGCCTATGAGAGTATATAATTGGGACCTAACTTAGAATGAATAATCGGTGGATCTTTCTTTAAGGAAAGAAAATTTTAACTGAAAAATTAACACGAAGCTAATGTCATTTTATTTTACTTTTCCCAAATTTTGAACTTGTTATATTTTTATTTGGAATGTGTTTTTACTCTTTACTGAGTGAAATAACTCTCTCTATATACTGAGTATTAAGTTATGCCTGTCATATATTAGAAAGTATTCTTCAAAGTTTTGTTAATTGTGTTTATGACTTTCAGAAATGAGTCTGGCTCTAGATCGTGTGTTTTGTTCCACTGTATAACTTTATTTTCTTTTTCTGACCAATACTATTTTGATTTTAATAGCTTTAAATTGTTCTTATATGATGATGTATTTCTATGTTTTATTAATCTTTTTCAATATATATCTGGCATTCATAGTTTGAAATGGCGTATATGGTTACAATATAAAAGAGTGCATGTATCTGGCATATATAGTTCAGATCTAAACTATAAAGAATATGAGTGACTGGAATATCTGTCTATCTATCTATCTATCTATCTATCTATCTATCTATCTATCTGTCAACGTATCTGTCAATATAGTTTAGATCTAAACTGTATGTTCCAGATACATACAATTTATATCTGTCTATATCTATCTATCTATCTATCTATCTATCTATCTATCTATCTATCATCTATCTATCTACCTGTCTATATAGTTTAGATCTAAAACTGTATGTGCCAGATAAAGCATTCTTTTATGTAAAATACATATTAATTACATATAAAAGATACGTTGTACAAATAAACTATAGAATAATTTTATATAGGTACAAACTAAAGTCAAATGAGGTATTGATTAAAATTTCATTAAATTCATAAATTATTTGGGAAGAGTCCACATCTTTATAGTATTAAAATTTCCATCTAGCTGGGTGCGATCCCATTGACTTGGAAGGCTGAGGAAGGAGAATCAACAATTCAGAGGCAGCCTCAGCAACTTAGTTAGGCCCTGAGTTACTTAGCATGACTGTGTCTCAAAATAAAAAAAAAGTGGGCAGAGCATGTAGCTCAGTGATTAAGCACCCCTGGGTTTTATCCCTGGTACAAAAAAATTTCCATCTAAGAATGTAGTATCTCTGTGTATCTATTTACAATTTATTTAAATCCTTCAATTATAGTTTTCTTTATATAGGTCTTGAACATTTCTTGCCAAGTTTATTTATAGCTATTTTATATTCTTTGGTCCTTTTTTAATATTAATATTTCTTTGATTTTACCAATATATCATTATCATAAGTTATTGGTTCTCAATTGAGGTGATTTTTTTGCCATAGAGAACATTTAAAATGTCTGGAGACACATTTTTTTCCTAATTGTACAAGGGGGTGCTATTGGCATCACACTGCAAATATCTTGAAATACAAAAGACAATACCCTAAAACAAATAATCATCTGACCCAAAATGCTAATTCTGTTGGACTGAGAAACCCTGCATAAGAGAAAACTATCCTTTGAAAATGTTAATTTTAATACTTCCTGTTTACTGAACTCTTATTAATTTTATTTTAACCTTTATCTATAATTCTTCATGTAGACTACAGTGTCATTACTACATTTCCCCTTATCTCCAACATTTGAATCTCATTTCATTAATCTGACTGTAGTGAGCAGAACTTCTAAAATATTAAATTATGATAACTGAAAATCATTTTGTCTCCTTCTTTTTTTCAATGGCAAAACCCCTGGATAAGGGTTTTCTAAATTGTGTTTCACAGAAAGTGTTCCAGCTTTCTGCCCGTAGACGCCGCTGAGAAAGCATCATTGAAGTCTCTGTTCCTACTGCTGTCATGTCTAAATCAGAGTCTCCTAAAGAGCCCGAACAGCTGCGGAAGCTATTCATTGGAGGGCTGAGCTTTGAAACAACTGATGAGAGTCTGAGAAGCCATTTTGAGCAATGGGGAACACTCACGGACTGTGTGGTCATGAGAGACCCAAACACCAAGCACTCCATGGGCTTTGGGTTTGTCACTTACGCCACTGTGGAGGAAGTGGATGCAGCCATGAATGCAAGACCACACAAGGTGGATGGAAAAGTTGTGGAACCAAAGAGAGCTGTCTCAAGAGAAGATTCTCAAAGACCAGGGGCCCACTTAACTGTGAAAAAGATCTTTGTTGGTGGCATTAAAGAAGACACTGAAGAACATCACCTACGAGATTATTTTGAACAGTACGGGAAAATTGAAGTTATTGAAATCATGACTGACAGAGGCAGTGGAAAGAAGAGGGGCTTTGCTTTTGTAACTTTTGATGACCATGACTCTGTGGATAAGATTGTCATTCAGAAATACCATACTGTGAATGGCCATAACTGTGAAGTGAGGAAAGCCCTTTCAAAGCAAGAGATGGCTAGTGCTTCATCTAGTCAAAGAGGTCGAAGTGGTTCTGGAAACTTTGGTGGTGGTCGTGGAGGTGGTTTTGGTGGAAATGACAATTCTGGTCAAGGAGGAAACTTCAGTGGACGTGGTGGCTTTGGTGGCAGCCGTGGTGGTGGTGGATATGGTGGCAGCGGGGATGGCTACAATGGATTTAGTAATGATGGAAGCAATTTTGGAGGTGGTGGAAGCTACAATGATTTTGGCAATTACAACAATCAGTCATCAAATTTTGGACCCATGAAGGGTGGAAACTTTGGAGGCAGAAGCTCTGGACCTTATGGTGGTAGAGGCCAATATTTTGCCAAACCACGAAACCAAGGTGGCTATGGTGGTTCCAGCAGCAGCAGTAGCTATGGCAGTGGCAGAAGGTTTTAATACTGCCAGGAAACAAAGCTTAGCAGGAGAGGAGAGCCAGAGAAGTGACAGGGAAGCTACAGGTTACAACAGATTTGTGAACTCAGCCAAGCACAGTGGTGGCAGGGCCTAGCTGCTACAAAGAAGACATGGTTTAGACAATACTCATGTGTATGGGCAAAAAAAAAACTCGAGGACTGTATTTGTGACTAATTGTATAACAGGTTATTTTAGTTTCTGTTCTGTGGAAAGTGTAAAGCATTCCAACAAAGGGTTTTAATGTAGACTTTTTATTTTTTTTTCTTCTTATTTTTTTTTGCACCCATGCTGTTGATTGCTAAATGTAATAGTCTGATCATGACCCTGAATAAATGTGTCTTTTTTAAAAAAAAAAAAAAAAGAAAGTGTTCCAATCAGATATTTCCCTTTAAAGAATATCTGTGGAAGTCCTCCATATCATATCGTTCTCCATCAATGTCAGTTTTTATTAGCATATTAAAGGAGCACTTTAAAATGTTTCTAGAGTGCTGTGGTTCCAAATCTTGCTTTTACATTAAAATACACTTCTGGAACTTTTTTAAAATATCAGAAACTGGAGTACACTTTCAGAAATTCTGAGTTAATTGATCTCTGATGGAATTAGGGCATCAAAACCATTTTTTAAAAAATCTCTATGTGATTCTTATGTGCACCCAGGTTTAATAGCCATTGTTTTTGCTTCTCAACATTAAACATGAAGCTGGTTATTGGTTTGAGATAAATAATTGTATCATGTCATGTATGATAAATTTTGCTACTCTTTAAACAAGAGGTTTTAAAATCAGAAATGCCCATTTGCAGTTTATTTTCTATTACTTTTAGTAAGCAATATCTCCATACTGTTTTCTACTCTCAGATTGTTCTTTATTTGCAACTACTTGCTTTGGCTTCATGAATGCAATGTTCTCTCCAGTCCCTTAGAAAATAGAAACTAAATGTTTTCTCATCTTCCTCCCCAAAAGACTGTGAAGAAGTATCTTTAGTCTGATTCTTGAAGTGAGCCCATTTACTTAATCTGCAGTACTTCATAAATCCATCCACATTCTTCTATTTTCTGACTTGGGAGAAATATACAGATGTGTTAGCTTTTGCTTGTTATGCCTGTTTAAATGACTTTCCCACTGTAGCTTTCTTCTTGAACAAGATATTATTTGTCAGGAGGGTTACTTTCTACATTAGAAGGATTCCTTCTTCACATGCTCTCTGTGAGTTAGGGTTATTAGAAAGGATAGGTCAGGGTACACTACATTTGCTTCCCAGATTTTATCTCTTGAGTGGAAACATTCTGATTGAATATCTTATATTTTTGACATATCTAGTATTTAATATTCATTTTTATGAGTGTATGAGAGAAGGAAGTTAAGATCATGCCACCAATTTACCTAAAATTTGTCATCTTTATTCTTGAACTCAAACATCCAATATAAGAACACTCAAACATAAATAGAATCTTCTTATAATATTTTAAATCTTTGCTAAGTTCATTCATTCAGTACTTAAATCCTTTCTATAATTCATTAATGAACATTGCTTTACATTGCTGTTATTTAGCTCTATTTCTACCTATTTTTGAATAGTGTACACCAACACTAACCTTTTGTTAAAAAAAGTAATTTGTGAGAAACAAGTAGAAAGTTACTATAAATAATGGGTGGATTTGCAAACAAAGCACTTTCCTATGTATATTACCAAGTCAAACAAATACTATGTTATTCAATAGACATGATTATTTTCTATTGAAAGCATATTACAGTGGCTGTGTGAAGATACCAACACAATTTATTTCAATGCACACTAGAAATCATTTGTATAGGGCATATTAGTTTTGGTGCACTATTGACAAAATCGATTGCTTTAATACATCTAAGAATAAGGATATAAGTGATTATCACATGTATTTGAATAATTATATAGGGTATATACATTTATATTAAAAACAAGTTCAATATTTCCACATGGAATATAACAATAGCTTACAAAACAGCATTGGACCATACATTGGGTTATAATCTCTTTATTGATTTAATATAGCAGCATAAGCATTTCAAGTTATATGAATTGATGAATTGAATTGTTGTGCTTATTGAACTTTATTTAAAAAATTGGCTATTTTTCTAGTAGTACTGCACTCCATTAGAATATATCATGGCACCTGAATTATTTTGTTACATTCTAATCATCAATATCTGACTCTGAACAATTTAGTTTAATCAATTTTTGTATCACATATTACTCATTCATTTGAGCTTACTGCTCAGATTTGTGTATTCCTGATTATCACCACTTGTTAAGAGCTTGAGAAAAATTGGTTCCTTTAAAGACAGAGATGGTGATTTAGTTTCTTTCATTATATTAAAGAGATTTTTTTCTTTAGAGATGAAAAGGAGACATCATCACAGACTCTTCTAAAATCCAGAGGATCATTTGCAACTATTTTGAAAATATATACTCCAAAAAATCTGTAAAATCTATAAGATTATGACAAATTGCTAGACACTGATGACTTGCCCACTGTGAGCCAGGAAGATAGAGAAAACCTAAACAGACCAATATCAAGCAATGAAATTGAAGAAATAATTAAAAGCCTTCCAACAAGAAAACCACAGGACACATGGATTTTCAGCTGAGTTCTACAAGACCTTTAAAAAAGATCTAACACTATTCTTACTCAAATTACCTCATCAAATAGCAAGGGAGGAACACTTCCAAATATTTTCAATGAAGCCAGTATATCCTTGATACCAAAATCAGACAAAGACACATTGAGGAAATCTTCAGACCAATATCTTGATTAATAGACATGCAAAAATTCTTAAAAAAATATTAACAAACCACATTCAAAAACACATCAAGAAGATAGTTTACCATGATCAAGTGGGTTTCACTCCAGGGATGCAAAGTTGGTTCAACATACATGAATCAATAAATGTAATTCATCACATAAGTACAATTAGGGATAAGGATTATATGATCTTCTCAATAGAAGCAGAAAAGACCTTTTTATTTTTTATTTTTACAGACTGCATTTTGATTCATTGTACACAAAGGGGGTACAATTTTCATTTCTATGGTTGTACACAATGTAGATTCACACCATTTGTTCAATCATATATGTACATAGGATAATGATGTCTGTCTCAGTCCACCATCTTTCATACCCCTGCCCCTCCCTGCTCATTTCCCTCTATGTAATCCAAAGTTCCTCCATTCTTCTCTTATCCCCTACCCCCTCACCCCCATTATGTATCGTCATCCTCTTATCAGAGAAAATATTAGGCCTTTGGTTTTTTTGGGATTGGCTTATTTCATTAAGCATGATATTCTCCAATTCCATCTATTTACCTGCAAATGCCATAATTTTATTCTTTATGGCTGAATAATACTCTTGTGTATCTACACCACAATTTCTTTATCCACTTGTCTGTTGAAGGGCATCTAGGTTGGTTCCACAATGTAGCTATTGTGAATTGAGCTGCTAATAAACCTTGATGTGGCTGCATCACTGTAGTATGCTGATTTTAAGTCCTTTAGGTAAAACTGAGGAGTGGGATAACTGGGTAAAAAGATGGGTCCATTCAAAGTTTTCTGAGGAATCTCTATACTGCTTTCCAGAGTGGTTGCACCAATTTGCAACCCCACCACCAATGTATGCGTGTGTCTTTTTCCCCACATCCTCACTAACACCTATTGTTCCTTGTGTTCTTGATAATAGCCATTCTAATTGGAGTGAGATGATATCTTAGAGTTGTTTTAATTTGCATTTCTCCAACTATTAGTGATGTTGAATATTTTTTCATATTTTTATTGATTGCTTGTACATCTTCTGTAAAGTGTCTGTCCAGTTCCTTAGCCCATTTATTGATTGGATTGTTTATATTTTTGGTGCAAAGTTTTGTAAGTTCTTTATAAATTTTGGAGATTAGTGCTCTATCTGAAGTGCATGTGGAAAAGATTTTTTCCCACTCTGTAGGCTCTATTTTCACATTATTGAACATATCCTTTGCTGAGAAAAAGCTTTTTAGTTTGAATCCATCCCATTCATTGATCCTTGCTTTCATTTCATGTGCTCTGGGAATCATGTTAAGGAAGTCTGTTCCTAAGCCAACATGATGAAGATTGAGGCCTACATTTTCTTCTATTAGGTGCAGGGTCTCTGGTGAAATTCCTAGGTCCTTGATCCATTTTGAATTGAGTTTTGTGCAGGGTGAGAGAGAGAGGATTAATTTCATTTTACTGCATATGGATTTCCAGTTTTCCTAGCACCATTTGTTGAAGAGGTTATCCTCAGAAAAGACCTTTGATAACATCCAGCACCCATTCATATTAAATATGCCAGAGAAACTAGAGATAAAAGGAATTTACCTCAACATTATAAAGGCTGTATTTGACAAATCCAAAGCCAACATCATACTGAAGAGAGAAAAACTAAAAGGATTTCCTCTAAAATCAGGAATAAGACAGGGATATTCACTCTCACAACTCCTATTCAATAAAGTCCTTGAAACTCTAACCAAAGTAAGTCAGGCAAAAAAGAAATTAAGGGGACAAAAATAGGAAAGGAAGTCAAATAATTTCTGTTTGCTGATGACATGATCATCAAAAAGACCAAAAATTCCACCAAAAGACTTCTAGAACTGACAATGTCAGTGAAGTAGCAAGATATATGATGACCATTCATAAATCAATAACTTTGCTAGTCTCCAAGAGTGATTTGGCTAAAAAAATAATCAGGAAAATTATCCCATTCACAATAACCTAAAAATATTTGAGAATTAAATTAAACAAGAATGTAAAAGAATTCTACCGTGAGAAGTATAGAACACACAAAAAAGGAACTGAGAACTTAGATGATGGAAAGACTCCCCAGTGTTCTTGGATAGACAAAACCAATATTTTCAAAATGGCCATGGTACCAAACTGTTGCACAGACTCAATGCAATCCTCATCAAAATCCCAATGATATTTTTCACAGACCTCGAAAAAAGTCCTAAAATGCATTTGGAATAATAAATGACCTAGAATAGCCAAAGCATCACTACACAAGAACAGTGATGTTGGAGGAATCATAATACCCATTCTCATAGTAAGAAAAACAGCATGATATTTGCATCTAAACAGACATGAACACAATACTACCCCAATAAATATGTGAGACAAACCCACATATTTATTCATCTAATAATTGACAAAGATGACAAAAATATATGTTGGAGAAAGGATAGCCTTTTTAACACATGATGCTGGGGAAACTGCCTATCCATATGTAGAAGAGTGAAACTAGATTCCTATTCCTCACCTTGTACAAAAGTCAAAACAAAATGGATCGAAGACTTAGGAGTTAGACCAGAAACTTTGCAACTACTAGAAAAAAACTTAGGGTCAGCAAAGTAGCAGAATATAAAATCAGCACCCATAAATCAACTGGGTTCCTGTACATCAGTGATGAATCAACAGAAAGAGAAATCAGGAAAACTATTCCATTCACAATAGCCTCAAAAAAATATTTGGGAGTCAACCTAACAAAAGAGGTGAAAGACCTCTATGATGAAACACTAAAGAAATTTAAAACCTCAGAAAATGGAAAGATCTCCCATGTTTCTGGATAGGCAGAATTAATATTATCAAAATGGCCACACTACAAAAGCACCATACAGATTTAATAAAATACCTATTATGATACCAATGACATTCTTCACAGAAATAGGAAAAGCACTTATGAATTCCTTAAGAAAATTAAGAGACCCAGAATAGCCAAAAAAATCCTTAGCAAGAAAAGTAATGCAGGTGGCATTACAATACCAGACCTTAAATTATACTATGGAGCTATAGTAACAAAAACAGCATGATATTGGCACAAAAATAGAACTGAAGACCATTGGAACAGAGATATATCCATATAAATACAGTTATCTCATACTAGACAAAGGCACCATAAACATACATTGGAGAAAAGACAGCCTCTGCAACAAATGCTGCTGGGAATATGGGAAATCCATATGTAGCAGAATGAAATTAAACCCCTATCTGTCATGTGCAGAAAACTGAACTCAAAGTGGATCAAGGACCTAGGCATTAGATGAGAGACTCTGCACCTACTGGAAGACAAAGTAGGCCCAAGTCTCCATCATATTGACTTACGAAGAGACTTCCTCAATACAACTCCTAATTTGCAAGAAATAAAATCAAGAATCAATAAGTTAGATGGCATCAAAGTTAAAAGCTTTTTCACAGCAAAGGAAACAATCAGAATGTGAACAGAGGGCCTACAGAATGACAGAAATTCTTTACCACCAGTACCTCAGATAAATTAATCTTCAGCATATGCAAAGAACTAAAAAAACATAATACCAATAAACAAATAACCCAATAAATAAATGGGCAAAAGAGCTGAACAGTCACTTCACAGAGGAAGAAATATGAATGGTCAAAAATATATGAAAAATATTCAAGATCTGTACCAATTAGAGAAATGCAAATTAAAACTACAGTGAGAGTCCATTTCACTCCAGTCAGAATGGCAATTATCAAGAATCCAAGTCACAATAAGTGTTGATGAGGATGTGGGGAAAAAGGTACACTCAGACATGGCTGGTGGGGTTGCAAATTGATGCAACCATTATGGAAAGCATTATGGACATTCCTCAGAAACTTTTAATGGAACCACCATTTGACCCAGTTATCCCACTCCTTGGCTTACACCCAAAGGACTTAAAATCAGCGTACTATAGTGGTGCAACCACATTAATGTTTATAGCAGCTCAATTCACAATTGCTAGACTATGCAACTAACATAGGTGTGCTTCAACAGATGAATGGATAAATAAAATGTGGTACATATACACAATGGAATATTACGCAGCTATAAAGAAGAATAAAATTATGATGTTTGCTGATAAGTGGATGAAACTGGAGAATATCATGCTAAGTGAAAGAAGCCAGTATCAGACAACCAAAGGTACCTGATTCTGGGATTGCAGATGAGAATTCACAAGATGAGCCTAGAGGATAATTTCCAGAAGATAAGGAAGTGATAGATGTATATCAAAGGACACAAGAGACAACTGAAAGATCCTCCAGTGGTCAAAGTTAGAATAATAAGAGCAGCAAAATAAATTAATTCATAATGGATTATAAAGTGTTTTCGGACATATTCATATAAAATAAATGGTTAAAAATAATTAGGAACAAAAGAGACAAAACTGATTTAGAGGAATTCAAAATAATTCATGTAGGTATTCGAACCTCAAAGAGGTGAGGCATAACTCCCATGTCCTTAAGTGTGGGCTACACACAATGAGTACTTTCCTAAGACTGCACTGTTGAAGGAGGAAAGGAAAGGAACCTGACAAATACTGCCTCAGACAGGTGATCAAGATTAACACCAAGAGTGAAAAATCATGTTTATTTGATATGATGAAGCGCGAATGGCAATTTACCTTTGTGCTCTTCCTCCTAAAATCCTATAACTACATTCTAATCATCAAAAAAGGAAGAAATATCAGACAAATTTCAATTGAGGGCCAGTCTACAAAATATTAAACAGTAATAGTTGAAACTGTCAAGGTCGTCAAAAAAAGAAAATCTGGAAACCTGTCACAACTTATAGGAATCTGAAGACACAAGATATCTAAATGTAATGTGATGTTCTGGAAGGGATTCTAGAGTATAAAAGGTATATTAGGTAAAAATGAAAGAAATACCAAAAAAGTATCTACTTTAGTTAATGGTATACCAATATTGGTCCTTATTATAACAAATTAATCACATTAATATAAGATGTTATAACAGAGGAAACTCTTTTTATAATTTTTAATAAACCTAACAATATTTTAAAATAAAAATTAACTAAAGAGAATGCAAACATAAGTATGTAAATCACATTGAATGGGATTGATGGCAGGTTAAATGTGGCAGAAGATAAGTGAATCTGAGGAAATAGCAATAAAAAAGTCTCAAAAGGAACTCAGAAGAAAAATAAATTTATTTTTAGAACTTCAAGGGATCCAATGTATGTGTATTTGGAATCCCTAGGAATAGATGTGGAAACAGAAAATTTTTTGAAAAAATGGCTTGATATTTTCCGGATTTACTGAAAACTACAATCCATAATGTACATGAATTTCAATGAAGCTCAAGTGAAATGAACATGAAGGTGAAGGTAACGATGGTAATAAAAAAGAAATCTTAAAAGCATCACAAAAGGGTGCCATTCTATGTGCAAAGGAACAAATATAAAGATGACACAAGAATTCTCATTGGAAAAAAATGCAAGTGAAAAGTCAATGAAGTAACATCTTTAAAGTCCTAAAAGAAAAAGAAAGCTCACAAATAAGCTGAGATAATTTATTGCCAGCAGACCTGAACTACAGGAAATTTAAGGGAAGTTTTTAGGAAGAAATAACATTACAGATGGAAATATTGGTGGGGAAAAAATAGATTACCAAGGAGTCTTTGAAAAAGCTTCTGGGGGTGATGAGCATGTTAATTGTCTTGATAATAGTGATAATTCTTGGTTGTATGCATAAATCAAAACTTATTAGATTATACATATTAAATATGTTCAGTTTACTGTTAAAAATAGCAGTAAAATACATTCCCATTATTCCACTTTTAAAAAATAAGAAGTGCAGTCATAACATACAACTTGATTCTTTATATTCTAATGCTATGGTATATACTGTCCTCTTAGTTTCAGCTTTCAAAATAACCAATAGGCGAAGCCTGGAATGCTAAAATTTTATTGTTGAAGACTATGTAAATGCTTTTAACATTTTTAATGAAAAAGAAAAGTTACAGATTACAAATATGAGGTAAGAGAAATGGATAAGAGAAGTGAAGGGAAAATAAGTGCTAATGCCTGATCTTACAAAATGCAAATTAAGAGCTGATTGATATGTGATTTAACAAGATACAAGTGTGTATCATTTACAAAGGAAATAAAAATAATATCTAAAAATTAGATATATGAATATATTTGAGTAGCATTTATGTGACGGAGTATAAGCAAGCTTGTTCTACCTGATTATATGAGGAAGTCAAATACAATGTTTAAGATTGGTGACTAAATATTTAGCAGTATAAGCATATTAGTTGTAGACATGAAAGTAACAATCAGGAGTTAAAGGTATTTAAGAGTGTTCACTCTGGGGAGGGGTATAGACTGGAAATATTTTCATATTAAATCCTGTTCTGTTATTTTGTTAAAATCTGTGATTTGCCTTTTTAACATATTTTGAAAGTGTAAGTTTGAAAAACTCTTAAAAGAAAGCTAAATATGATTATCAGAAATCTATCATTATAAGGAAATGTAAGTGCTGAAATGTCTATACATAATGAGATTGCTGGAAGTATATATTATAGCAGTGTGCCCACACGTGGTGTTAAATGTATTTCATATTTTTTCCTTTCTCTTGAGATAGAAAAATTTGAGTCCTAAAAAGGGACTGAAAACTGTCCTTTTAAGACTGAAAAAAGAAACTTTGATTGACACTCCCTAAATAATTATGGACATAGTGAATGTCAGTATCCACCGCTCTTCAGTGCTTTGAACATATTCCTGTAAAGCAAGAGACGATTGATGGGGCTGAAAGGCAGTTAATTTGAAATGAATAAAGGGAACTGACTCTTTGCAATAGATGTCATTGACCTGCGAAATTTTCTGCCATAGTGTGTTACTGAGAAGAGTCATTTGCAGCTGTATTAAAACTGAATCTAGAATTTTCAATAATGTAAACTAAAGAAATAGCCTGGAGAAAATTAAGCCTTGAAAGGAAATGTATCACTACATGAGTTTCTTCTGCAAAAATAGCTATTAGAATATGATACTAAATTATTATCAGATTGGTTACAGAAACATTTAATTTTTCCCACAAATATATATTGTGACTTCTCTATTCCCCTTCCCTCAAACTTAGTCACAACATATATAGAGACACCCAATACAATGAGAAATTAAATATTTTTCAATCATTAACAACTCTGCTTGGTAAAAAAGGGTACACTAACATAGATGGAAGCTATGAATATCTCATTAGATTATCATCAAATATTTTTAGAAGAAACATAGATATTTTCCTTATCACAACTTCCACTAAGGACACAGCGAAGATGGAAAAATGTGTGCTATAATCCAATGCTAATATCACATGAACATGATTAAACTTGGCAAAATATTTAATAAAATTTTATTATTAAATATGAAGGGACAAGGGTTTCTTTTCTCACCACTTCAATTTGACATTGTACTACATATTCTAGACAAGCTAATTAGGTAAGAAAAATAAATAAAACTATTTAGATAGAAAAATGAAGAAATGAAATACCTTAGTCTGTTTGTACTACTGTAACAAATACCTGAGACTTGGTAATTTATAAAGAGCAAAATTATTTTTCTCTCATAGTTCTGAAAGCTGGGAAGTGCAAGATCAAGGTGCTGACAGGTTTGGTTTCTGGGGAAAACCTATTTTCATTGGTTCTATCTAGTTGTACCCATGTGGTAGAAGGAATGGAAGGGAAAAAATGGATAAATGGTTTGTGCCCACAGTGAAGAGCAGAAGAGAGTGAATTTACTTCTCCAAGCCTTTTATATGGGCCCTAATTACGTTCATGAGGTCTCTAATTTACTGAATTAATTACATTGACCTTTGCATTGACCTTTGAGTTTCAATGCATGAATTTTGATGACACATTCAGAACATAGCATAAATAAATCTATATTAACAGATAACATTAAATTGTATATGGAGAATGCAAAGGAATTCGTGAAAATTCTAGTAGAAATAATAAATAAGTCCAGCATGATTATAGATCAATAATAAAAATCAATTGCATTTCTGTACACTAGTAATAACCAATTCAAAGATGAAGTTAAACATAAAACTCCACTTACAAAGCACCAAATACTATTAATAAATTTCACATAAAAATGCAGTATTTATAAATTAAAGGCTAGAAAATATTGTTGAAATAAATTAAAGAAGACCCAAATAAATGGGAATACTTTCCATTTTCATGTGTTAGAAAACATAGTGTTATTAGAAATACTTCCTACATAAGTACATCTTTGGGACCATGGGAGAGGCAAATTTTTTAGTACAACATTAAAAACATGAATAACAGTAGAAAAATAGATAAATTATACTGCATTGAAAGTGAAATAATTTTGTTTTTATATACACATACATATATATATTTTCCATTAATGTATCAATGGACATTTTTTATTATTTTTAGTTGTTGATGGACGTTTTTATTTTATTCAATTACTTATATGTGATGCACTTACTGTGCATAAGTGCTGCACTGAACATGGGCATGCAAGTATATATTTGACATACAGATTTCAAATTTTTTGGATAACTACCCAAAAGTGGAATTTTTGGAGCAAATGAGAATTCTTTTTAATTTTTTTGAATAATCTGCATGTAGTTCTCCATAATATCTGTACGAAATTTCATTCCCAGTAATAGTTTACAAGGATTTTTTTTCCTCCAAATATTCACCAACACTTGTTACTTTTGTTGTTTCAATAACAGCCATTCTGATACGTGTGCTTTTAGTTTGTAATTCTCTGATAATTAGTTATGTTAAACACCTTTTCATATACCTGTTGGCTAATTGTAAGTCTTATTCTGAAAAATATCTATTTAAGTACCTTTTCCATTTAAAAATTGGATTGTTTTATTTCTATAGCATTGTTTCAGTTACTTATATTTGGCATATTTACCCCTTTTGAAGTGTATGAATCCATGTCATTGGTGGGCCTTAAGGGCAGCTAGGAAAAATAGTAATAACAACAGCAATAATGAAAAATGATAAGTGTTCATATGCTCATTTAAACTTAGAGTTATATCATTTTTCTTAAAATTTATATCTGTAGAACCCTTTCTTCTTAACAAACATTAACACAATTGATTTGATTTATCTGACAATATACATGTAGCTTCAAAATTGCAAAGAAAATATTGTTACTAAAAGAAAAATTGCTAAGTAGATATTACAATTTCTCTGTTTTTTTTTTTTTTTGTCCTGAAAGTATATCCTACTAAAGATGTGCTATCTCAGTGTTACCTGAATGATGTTACCTGAAACAATTATTTTTCTGTATGGTTAAACAGTTGGACATGCAGTTAAGTTTGTTTATTTTGGTTTATTTTCAATTTTACAGTGTATTGTTTCCCTTTTTCATTTAAGCATATATATACATATACATGTATGTATATACATATATATAATACATGCTTCAAAATAACAAAAATAATATGAAGCTAGAATTCTCACTTCTAAATCTACACAATAAATTTCATTCCCATAATTGAAGCATAGAAGTTGTTGTCCATAGTAAATTGAAGCAACCGAGGCCTATTTAACTAAATGTAAGTGCCCTCGACAGCTAAATAGGGGCATTAGTGCATCAATGAATGCTGACACAAAGGAAAGAATCATATATGTTTGAAAAGGCTGGAAGAAATCTGATCAACATAATCAGGGAGGATAAGAGGAACAACACGATTCACATTCTATGGTAAAAAGTCCAGGTGATTTCATGAAGATTAAAATAGATTTCATGTTCTGTACTGATTGCTCTCACTAATTTATTTCTTAGTGTTTCATAACGGAACACATAAACAAGCACACATAGTAACCTCATGGTACTAAAGCAAAGGTGATTCATCTTCTCTGTGCTGGCTTTTCAGTACAAGTAGATATTAAGCCCACCAATATTGCTTGTGATTATATAAGTCTGAGATCCATGGGAAAACTATCCTGGTTGAGGCAAAAAACAGACTAGATTTAGTGAATAGTAACTTTCATTCTAATAAGCTGTATGGGAAGTGAATACTAATAAATGTTGATTATATGAAATAAAAATTAAAATATCTTGTCATGTTATTGATACATGATGATCTAAACTACAAGATTATATAACATAAGTGGTTAGAGAGAATGTTATTTTATTTTTTAAAAAAAATTTTGGTGCATTATAATACATAATAGTGGGATGCATTATGCCATGTTTTTACATGCATGTAACATAATTTGATCAATCTTTTTTATGGGGGGTACCAGGGATTGAACTCAAGGGCACTCCACCACTGAGCCACATCCCCAGCCCTATTTTGTATTTTATTTAGAGACAGGGTCTCACTGAGTTGCTTAGGGCCTCGCTAAGTTGCTCAGACTGGCTTTGAACTCACAATTCACCTGCCTCAGCCTCCCCAGCTGCTGGGATTACAGGGGTTCACCATAATGCCCGGCTCATCTTTTTAAAAGTAATAAAAGTATTTATATCATATGCCAATAAACCTAGGATACATTTTGTTACCTCTAGGCTAAACATCTGAAGAATAGTAAGGGAATGTGTATGTATCAAGGTAATAATAAAAATATTGAAGAGGAGGCAGCCCAGCCACCAGGCTCAGCTCAGTGATGCCCACCCATCTCCTGCACGAAGGAGGCCTAGCCCCAGCCCTCGGTCTCCAGTGCCTATGCCCCAGCCCTTGATCTAGTGCCTGCGACCCATGCTATTGCTGTGTTTGACCATCTATCAACATGTGTGGATGCCTCTGCCCGCTAACATGGATTATTCCTGACCTGGAGGCAACCATCCCTAGAGGGCATCACTCTTCTTGAGACACTGCATTATCAAGTTCCTCCTAGGCATCAGGCTACTGAAGACTAGGAGGTAAGTTATTGGAAAACTGCATGGACACTCTAAGTCTCTAGAGTGGAAACTGCAATACCTCAGATTTACACTGCTAGAGGGGAAGATACATGAACAACATAACAAGGGAAGAAAGTGTCGCAAACAAACCTAGATGCTGCATAAATAGAATCTAATGACAGCATGATAGAAGAAATGTCAGAAAGAGAGGTCACAATGTACATAATTAAAATGATCTGAGAAGCAAATGATAAGATAAGTAAGAGAGCAAATGCAGGCAATGAATGATCACACCAATCAACAGTTAAAAGAGCAAATGCAGGAAGCAAAAGATCATTTCAATAAAGAGACAGAGATTCTGGAAAAAACCAAACAGAAATCCTTGAAAAGAAGGAAACAGTAAACCAAATTAACAACTCAATAGAAAGCATAATCAACAGGCTAGATCACTTGGAAGACAGAACCTCAGACAATGAAGACAAAATATTTAATCTTGAAAACAAAGTTGATCAAACAGAGGAAATGGTAAGAATTCACGAACAGAACCTACAAGAATTATGGGATATCATGAAATGACCAAATTTAAGAATTATTGGGATTCAGGAAGGCACAGAGATACAAACCAAAGGAATGAATAATCTATTCAATGAAATAAAATCAGAAAATTTCCCAAATCTGAAAAATGAAATGGAAAATCAAATCCAAGAGGTGTATAGGACACCAAATGCACAATATTTCAACAGATCCAAAACAAGGCACATGATAATGGAAATACCTAACATACAAAATATAGATAGAATTTTAAAGGCTGTGAGAGAAAAGCATCAGATTACATATAGGGGGAAACCAATATGGATATCAGCAGATTTCTCAGTCTAGACCCTAAAAGCAAGAAGGGCCTGGAACAATATATTTCAAGCTCTGAAAGAAAACGGATGCCAACCAAGAATCTTATACCCAGCAAAACTTATCTTTAGATTTGGCAAAGAAAGAAAATACTTCCATGATAAACAAAAAGCTAAAAGAACTTACAAATAGAAAACCTGCACTACAGAACATTCTCAGCAAAATATTCTATGAAGAAGAATTGAAAAACAACAATATAAGTCAGCAAAGGCAGGAAGTACCCTAAAGGAATTGCCAATCAAAGGAGAAACCAAGTCAAGTTAAAAACCAAAAGTAAGCCCAAAATACTGGGAATACAAGTCATATCTCAATAATATGAATGTTAATGCTCTCAACTCATCAATCAAAAGACATAGACTGGCAGATTGGATGAAAAAGAAAGACCCAACAATATTCTGCCTTCAAGAGACTCATCTTACAGAAAAGGACATCCACAGACTAAAAGTGAAAGCATGGGAAAAAAATATACCACACACATAGACTCAGTAAAAAAGCAGGGGTTTCCATCCTCATATCACATAAAGCGGACTTCAAGTCAAAGTTAGTCAGAAGGGATAAAGAAGGACATTTTATACTGCTTAAGGGAAGCATAAATCAGCAAGACATAACAATCATAATATTTATGCCCCCAAAAATGGCACATCCATGTTCGTCAAACAAATCCTCCTCAATTCCGAATCAAATAGATCACAACACAAAAATACTAGGTGACTTTAACACAACTCTCTCACACTTGGACAGATCTTCCAAACAAAAATTGAACAAAGAAACTATAGAACTCAATAATGCAATCAATCATTTAGACTTAACAAACATATATAGAATATTCCATCCATCAATGTGTGAAGACACTATCTTCTCAGCAGCACATGGATCCTTTTATAAAATAGACCATAGGTTATGCCACAAAGCTACTCTTAGCAAATGCAAAAGAATAAAGATACTTCTTTTCTATCAGATCATAATGGAATGAAATTAGAAAGCAATGATAAAATAAAAAACAAAAACTACTCTAACCCCTGGAGACTAAATAATGTGCTATTAAATGATGTATGGATAACAGAAGAAATCAGGGGGGAGATAAACAATTCTTAGAGGTAAATGAGAACAACAATACAACATATCAAAATCTCTGGGGCACTATGAAAGCAGTACTAAGAGAAAATTCATTGCATGGAGCACATACAATAAAAGAAGGAAAAGTCAACAAATAAATGACCTAAAATTATAGCTCAAAGCCCTAGAAAAGGAAGAACAGACCAACACCAAAAGTAGTAGAAGAGAGGAAATAATTAAAATCAGAGCTGACATCAATGAAATTGAAACAAAAGAAACAATTCAAAAAATTGACAAACCAAAAATTTGGTTCTTTGGAAAAATAAACAAAATTGATAAACCCTTAGTCACACTAATGAAGGGAAGGAGAGAGAAAACTCAAATTACTAAAATTCATGATGAAAAAGGAAATATCACAACAGACACTACTGAAATACAAAACATAATTAGAAGCTATTTTGAAAATCTATACTCCAACAAAATAGAAATTCTCTAAGACATCTACAGGTTTCTGGAGACATATGATCCACCCAAACTGAATCTGGAGGACATAGATAATTTAAATAGCTCAGTTTCAAGCAATGAAATAGAAGAAGTCATCAAAAGTATACTAACCAGGAAAAGTCCAGGACCAGATGGATTCTCAGCTGAGTTCTATAAGACCATAAAAGAAGAGCTCAATCCAATACTCTTCAAAGTACTCCATGAAATAAAGTGGAGGGAACCCTTCCAAACTCATTCTGTGAAGCTAGAATCACCCTTATACCAAAACCAGAAAAAGACACATTGAGGAAAGGAAATTTCAGACCAATATCCCGAATAAACATACATGCAAAAATTCTTAACAAAATTTTAGCAAAAAGCATACAAAAACATATTAAAAAGAGAGTGCACCCATGATCAAGTGGGTTTCATCCCAGGGATGCATGGTCAGTTCAACATCTGGAAATCAATAAATGTAATTCACCACATTAATAGGCTTAAAGTTAAGAATTACACAATTACTTCAATAGATGCAGAAAAAGCATTTGATAAAATACAGCACCCCTTCAGGCTCAAAACACTAGAAAAAAATAGGGATAGTAGGAACATACCTCAACATTGTAAAGGCTATCTATGCTAAGCCTACAGCCAACATCATTCTAAATGGAGAAAATCTGAAAGCATTTTCTGTAAAAGCTGGAACAAGGCAGGGATGCCCTCTTTCACCACTTCTATTCAACATCATCCATGAAACTCTAGTCTGAGCAATTAGACCAAAAAAATTAAATAGATATGAATAGGAAAAGAAGAATTCAAGCTATCTCTTTTTGCCAATGGCATGATTCTTGTTTGGAGGATACAAAAAATTCCACCAGAAAACTTCTGGAACTCATAAATGAATTCAGTAAAGTAGCAGGATATAAAATTAATGCTCATAAATCTAATGCACTTATTCATAAGTGATGAATCCTCTGAAAAAGAAATTAGGAAAACTACCCCATTCACAATAGCCTAAAAAAAATACTTGGGAATCAAGGTAACAAAAGAGGTGAAAGACCTCTACAATGAGAACTACAGAACACTAAAGAAAGAAATTGAAGAAAATCTTAGAAGATCTTCCATGTACTTGGATAGGCAGAATTAATATTGTCAAAATGGCCATACTACCAAAAGTGCTATACAAAGTCAATGCAATTCCAATTAAAATCCCAATGATGTACCTCATAGAAATAGAACAAGCAATCATGAAATTCATTTGGAGGAATAAGAGACCTAGAATAGCTGAAGCAATTCTTAGCAGGAAGAGCGAAGCAGGTGATATCACAATACTAGACCTTCAACTATACTACGGAGCAATAGTAACAAAAACAGCATGGTATTGGTACCAAAATAGACAGGTAGATCAATGGTACAGAATAGAGGACACAGAGACAAACCCACATAAATACAGTTATCTCATACTAGACAAAGGAGCCAAAAACATACAATGGAGAAAAGGCAGCCTCTTCAACAAAAGGTGCTGGCAAAACTTGAAATCCATATGCAGCAAAATGAAACTAGACCCCTATCTCTTATGCTGCACAAAACTCAACTCAAAATGGATCAAGGATCTAGGAATTAGACCAGAGACCCTGCACCTAATAGAGGAAAAAGTGGGTCCAAATCTTCATCATGTTGGCGTAGGACCAGATTTCCTTAACATGACTCCCAAAGCACAAGAATTAAAAGCAGGAATCAATAAGTGTGATAGAGTCAAACTAAAAAGCTTTTTCTCAGCAGAGGAAACAATCAACAATGTGAAGAGAGAGCCCACAGAGTGGGAGAAAATCTTTGCCCTACACA
Source organism: Glaucomys volans (assembly GCA_020662805.1). Lineage (NCBI taxonomy): Eukaryota > Metazoa > Chordata > Mammalia > Rodentia > Sciuridae > Glaucomys > Glaucomys volans. The sequence goes on along the minus strand of JAJEJO010005002.1, from coordinate 71,731 downwards.
CTTCAAATAGAGCACTAATGTTCAGAATCCATAAAGAACTCAAAAAACTCTACCCCAAGAATACAAATAATTCAATCATAAGTGGGCTAAGGAAATGAGCAGACAATTCACAGAAGAGGATCTACAAGCAATCAACAGATAAATGAAAAAATGTTCAACATCTCTAGTAATAAGAGAAACACAAATCAAAACTACCTTAAGATATCATGTCACCCCAATTAGAATGTCTATTATCAAGAATACAAGCAACAATAGGTGTTGGCAAGGATGTGGGGGAAAAGGTACACTCATACATTGCTGGTGGGGTTGCAAATTGGTGCAGCCACTCTGGAAAGCAGTATAGAGATTCCTTCAAAAACTCAGAATGGAACCACCATTTGACCCAGCTATCCCACTCCTTGGCCTATACCCAAAGGACTTAAAATCAGCATACTACATTGATGCAGCCACATCAATGTTTATAGCAGCTCAATTTACAATAGCTAGATTGTGGAACCAACCTAGATGTCCTTCAATAGATGAATGGATAAAGAGATTGTGGTATATATGCACAATGGAATATTATTCAGACATAAATATGAATAAAATTATTGCATTTGCAGGTAAATTGATGGAGCTGGAGTGTATCATGCTACACGAAATAAACCAATCCCCCAAAACCAAAGGCCGAATGATTTCTCTGATAAGTGGATGATGATACAAAATGGGGGGTGGGAGGGAGGCAAGAGTGGAGGAAGGATGGATTGTATAGAGTAAAATGAGGGATGGGGAGGAGGTGGAAGAAGGAAAAGTAGCAGAATGAGACAAACATCACTACCCTATGTACATACATGTATGATTACACAAATGGTGTGACTACTTTGGGTATAACCAGAGAAACAATAGTTGCACCCCATTTGTGTACAATGAATCAAAATTTAAAAAAGAAAAAAGAGTATTATTAAATAAGTTAAAAATATTGACAAAAAAGAAAAGAGCATATTAAAATGAAAAACAAGTCGTTTCCACAAATAGAAATAATGACTTAAGATTTTGATTATATATAATTGGTAAGTACATTAAAACTTAAGTAAATATACCAATTATCAAGGGAAAATTGTCAGAATAGATTTTCAAAAGCAAAGAGAACATTCTGCTTTTAAAAAAGCACAACAGCTCTCTCTCCAGCCGCCCAAGATGCCCAAAGGAAAGAAGGCCAAGGGGAAGAAGGTGGCTCCGCCCCCACCATGGTCAAGAAGCAGGAAGCCAAGAAGGTGGTGTTCCAGAAGAGGCCGAAGAACTTTGGCATCGGACAGGACATCCAGCCCCAAAGGGACCTTACTCGCTTTGTAAAGTGGCCCCACTACATCAGACTGCAGCGGCAAAGGGCTATTCTCTATAAGCCGCTGAAAGTTCCTCTTGCGATTAACCAGTTCACCTAGGCCTTGGACCTCCAGCCACCCAGCTGCTTAAGCTGGTCCACAAGTACAGACCAGAGACCAAGCAGGAGAAGAAGTAGAGGCTGTTGGCCTGGGCTGAGAAGAAAGCTGCTGGCAACAGGGATGTCCTCATGAAGAGACCACCAGTACTATGAGCAGGGGTCAATACTGTTACCACCTTGGTAGAGAACAAGAAGGCTCAGCTGTTGGTGATTGCACATGATGTGGATCCCATCGAGCTGGTTGTCTTTCTGCCTGCCCTGTGTTGCAAGATGGGAGTCCCTTACTACATCATCAAGGGGAAGGTCAGGTTGGGACGTCTGGTTCACAAGAAGACGTGCACCAAGGTTGCCTTCACACAGGTTAACTGGGAAGACAAAGGAGCTCTGGCTAAGCTGGTGGAAGCTATCAGAACCAACTACAATGACAGATACGATGAGATCCGTCGCCATTGGAGAGGCAATGTCCTGGGCCCAAAATCTGTGGCTCGCATTGCCAAGCTGGAAAAGGCAAAGGTTAAAGAACTTGCCACTAAACTGGGATAAGTGTACGCTGTTGGGTTTTTGTACATAAAAATAATAAATTGTCCTTCATCCAGAAAAAAAAATTTAAAAAATAGAATAAAATAAAATAAAAAGCATAACATTTAAATATTACTAAAATATAAACGTTGAAAGACAGAGTATGCAAAAAGATACACCATACAAACCCTAGCCAAAGGAAGTATGGTGAGGTTTTATTTGTTTGTTTGCAGGTGTATGTTTTTTTAAATCAGATAAAGTAGATGTTAAGAACAGAAGCATTAGAGTAGAGGGAAGTGAAGAGGCAGTGGGAGGATGGATGGGGAAGGGGAAATACTGGGGACTGAATTAGAGCAAATTATCTTCCATGTGAACTCCAATAGGGTTCCACGTGAACCTTATTGTCATGTACAACTAAAAAGAACCAATAAAAACGACTAGAAGCATTATTAAATGTGAAGTTTAATATTTTATAATGCAAGGTCACACCTCTGGCAATGTAAACTAATTGTAAATTTATATTTATCTACTGACATACATACAATATACAAATGGACACAGTTAAAATGAGAATTAAACAAGTTCAAAATTACTCTGTAACTGATAGAAAATGTTGCAAAACCAGTATGGATATTAAAGATTCAAATGACATATTCAATAAATTAAAATTAATTGATATATGTATTAAAATGGTGATGAGCAAAGATTACACATTATTTTCAGTGCGCATGACAATAGTCCATAAAGTATATGCTAACATGTTTAAAAGATTGAAATCATACAGATAGTGTGTTTTCTACCCACAAGGAAATTAAATGAAGAACAAAATGGTGACTATGAATGATTAATGTGTTTGCAAATTAGATGACATAATTCTAAATAACTCATATCTCAAATCATAGATTGTAACACAAATTAGATTATGTTTCAAAGTTAATGCTAATTAATATAACATATTGAAACATGAGAAATGCCACTGAAACTATCTTTGGATGATGCAATGATTTGGATATGACATCAGTGTGTCCCTCAAGGGTTCATGTGTTCAAATCTTGGTCCTCAGTGTGGCTCTGAGAGGCAGGAGAATATTACAAGGTGAGCACCAGAGAAAGGTGATTAGGTTAGTGGGGGCTCTGCCTGCAGAAGGGATTAATATAGTTCTCATGGGACCCCAGTTAGTTCTTAGATAGAAGTTGTTGGAAAAGTGGCAAGCCTGGTCCCTGAATGCCTCTGATTTTCTGTCTCACTATGGGACCTCTTTTGCACATGTTCCCACCAATGTTACGACAGCTACCATAAAGCCCTAACCAAAAATTAAATATATACAACCACTTGATCTTGAACTGTTGGTCTCCAGATAGACAAGATAAATACATCTTTTTTCTTTAGAAATAACCTAGTTTTAGGTATTTTATTATAGAAACAAAATCAACTAATATAAATGATCATATATAAATTCATATATTCATATATAACATATGAATTATATATAAGAAATGAATTAACTAATGTAACATTACCTGTATTATTAATATCTAAAAATGAATACATAATAATTATCCAAATATCCATCTTAAGAATATATACACAATGGAATACTACTCAGTCATAAAGAAGAATAATATTATGGTATTTGCAGAAAAATGGATGGAATTGGAGATTATTATGCTAAGTGAAATAAGCCAATCCCAAAGAAACAGGGGCCAAATGTTTTCCCTGATAAGCAGATGATGATATAGAATCTGGTTGGGGGGAGGGTGAGAGAGGAATAAAGGATCATTAGATTATGTAGAGGGAAATAAGCGGGGGAGGGAATGGGGGTATAAAAAATGGTGGAATGAGACAAACATCATTACCCTATGTGCATGTGTGATTAACAAGAATAATATGACTGTACAGCATGCACAACCATAGAAATGAAAATTTGTACCCCATATGTGTACAATGAATCAAAATGAAGTCTATAAAAATAAAAAAATAAATAACATAAAGATATGTTGCATAAATTAAAAAAAAGAATATACAAAAAGGTACTTTCTCTACTTTTGGTATATGTTGAGAGTTGCTTCATGGACTATGATCTATTTTAGAGGAGGATCCATGTGCTGCTGAGAAGGAAGTGTATTCAGTCATTGATGGATGAATTACTCTATATATGTTTGTTAAGTATAAATTATTAATTTAATTTTTAGTTCAATAGCTTCTTTATTAAGCTTATGTTTGGAGGATACTACAGAGCTATAGTAACAAAAACTGTGACATTGGTATCAAGACAGACATGAAAACCAATGGAACAGAATAGAAGACACAGAGACAAAGCCACATATATATCGTTATCTGATTCTAGACAAAGGCGACATAAACATTCCTTGGAGAAAAGATAGCCTTTTAAACAAATGGTGCTAGGAAAACTGGAAATCCATATGCAGCAAAATGAAATTTAATCCCTATCTTTCACCCTGCATAAAAACCAACTCAAGGTGTTGTAGATCAAACACCTAGGCATTAGACCATTAGACCAGAGACCCTGTGCCTACTAGAAGAAAATGTAGGCTGAATACTCCATCACACTGGCTTAGGAACTGACTTCCTTAACAAGACCCCTAAAGTGTAAGAAGTAAAATCAAGAATCAATAAACAGGATGGCATCATACTTCATAGCAAAGGAAACAATTAAGAACGCAAAAAGAGAGCCTACAGAATAGGAGAAAAGCTTTACCACCTACACCTCAGATACAGCATTAATCTTTTGGATATATACAAAGAACTAAAAAACTTAACACCAAAAACAAACAAACAAATAACCCAAAGACTAAATGGGCAAAGGATCTGAACAGATACTTCACAGAAGAAGAAATACAATTGGTCAAAAAATATGAAAAAATGTTCAACATCTCTAGCAATTAGAGAAATGCAAATTAAAACTACAGTGAGATTTCATCTCACTCCAGTCAGAATGGCAATTATCAAGAATCCAAGTAACAATAAATGTTGGTAAGGATATGGGGAAAAACATTCATTCATACCTGGCTGATAGGGCTGCAAATTGACAAAACCATTATGGAAAGCATTATAGAGATTCCTCAGAAAATTGGAATGGAACCACCATTTGACCCAGTTATCTCACTCCTTGGGTTTATACCCAAAGGACTTAAAATTAGCATACTACAGTGACACAGCCATTTCAATGTTTATAGTAGCTCAATTCACAATAGCTAGACTGTGGAACCAAACTAGGTGCCTTTGAACAGATGAATGCATAAAGAAAATGTGGTGTATATTCACAATGGAATATTACTCAGGTATAAAGAAAAATAAAATTTTGGCATTTGCCAGTAAATGGTTGAAATTGGAGACTTCACACTAAGTATAATAAGTCACCCCTCAAAAAACAAAGGTTGAATGTTCTCTCTGATTTGTGGATGCTAACACACATTAAGCGGGGGAAGGTGGTATAGAAGTTCATTGGATTAGGCAAAGGGGAATGAAGGGAAGTTGGGAGATGGGAATAGGAAAGACAGTGGAATGAAATGGACATAACTTTCCTATGTTCATCAATGAAACTTCACATCATGTACAAGAATGGGATCCTAATTAGAATAAGTTATACTCCTTGTACATATAATATGTCAAAATAACCTCTATTGTCATGTGTACCTAAAAAAACAAATAAAACAAGAATATATAAAAGCAACACAATTAATACCAAATAAAGTAGAAGGAAATAAAAGAGCAAAAATGAATAAAATTATCACAAATAAATTCAATAAAGTCAAAAGTTGGTCATTTTAGAAGACTAAATACAATTAATAATGCCCTGAAAAGAATGATCAGAAACTAAATAGAAAAGGTACCAATTACTAATATCAGGAATGACGTTACTAAAAATTCTATCGGCACTAAAATTTTAAAATTAAAAATAAAGCATACTATGAACAATAATATTCCATTTATTTGAATAGTCATAGAAACTTCTTGAATATCACAACATACTAACAAAAAATAAATATAAAATGTTTATAAAATAAATATAAATGTATTCAACATCTTTATGTGTAATTTCAAATATTCCAATAAATATAATTTCATTATTATATATCCTAACCAGTAAATCTCCCAAATCTCCAGGAATGTATAACACCAAATTAAAACTTTCTTGAGAACAGAGAAAAGAAAATTGCAGGAAAAATTGTTGCTTGTTTTATGATATCAGAATAAAACTGATCTCAGAACTTTACATGGATACTAGGCAAATGGAAAATTACAGACTGAACTCTCAAATACAGATGGAAAAGTTCTAACAAATATTAGCAAATTGAGTCCTGTGCTACCTGAAAAAGATAATATATCATCATTAATTTGGTTTTATTCCAAAATGTGACTATGTTCAGTATTTAATATGTTCAATCAATATAATTCACTATCACACAGAAAAAACAATACAATACTTTCAACTGATCTATTAAAAGTGATAAACTCCATGATATAATTATTTGTAAACTAGAAATATTGGAAAACTCCCTAATCTGATGAAGACTAGGTAAAAAAAAATAAATAAATGCTAAATGAAAGCTCTCTCCTTGAGCCCAGAAACAATATAAAAATATCTTTATCATCACATCTATTTAAGTTACACTAGACCAGTTCTCATTCTAGGTAAGACAAAATAAGCTCACTTCTTACTTCTTCATTTTTCTTCTTACTTCTCTCATTTTTCTCAGGAAAAAAATGTGTGATTCTGGCATTTGAGAAATCCAAAAATTTAATAGCAGCAGGTAAATTGGGAGAGAATGTCAGAATTTGAAATACCACCATATTAGCAGTGAGTTGGTGCATAATGGAACTTAGAAACATGAAATTTCTATGTTTTAATTCATTTGATAAAATATTTATTTTAGATAGTCTGAAAATTATATTTTAATTTTAGAGAAGCCAAAAATACCACTTCACAGTGATATAGTAAAAATCATAATAGGTAAAGTAAAATGAAAAAAAATAAAGCCAGCAAAAGGGGAAAATAATAATAACAGCAACATTACCAAATACTTGGAAGTTAAACTTAACACATTTTAAAATATTTAATGGGTCACAGAGGAAACCATAAGAATATTAGAAAATACTAAATTGAACAAAGTTGAAATATAATTTTGCAATTATTGTATGAAACTAAGATGTTCTTGGAGGGGAAAATCATAGCATTATGATCTTTGTATTAAAAATAAAAGAGAAAAAAGTTGGGTGTGGTGGCTCATGCCTGTAATCCCAGTGGTTCAGGAGGCTGAGGCAGAAAGGTTGCAGTTTCAGAGCTAGCCTCAGCAATTTAGTGAGGCTGTAAGCAACCTAGTGAGACCCTTTCTCAAAATAAAGAAAAATATAAAATAAAAAGGGCTGAGGGTGTTGCTCAGTGGTTAAGTGCCCTTGAGTTCAATCCCTGGCACAAAAAGAAACGAAAAATAAAAATAAAAACTAAATCAATAATTCTTTGATCATTTTCACCTCAAGAAAGTAGAAACAGGACTGGGGACATAGCTCAGTTGGTAGAGTGCTTGCCTTGCAAGCACAAGGCCCATGGGTCCATCCCCCACAACTGAAAAAAAAAAAAAAAAAGTAGAAACAAACAAATAGCAAATGGAATTAATAAATTAATCAGATTTAAAACAGAAAAACATTAGAAGAAATAAAAATCAATAGATGGTTCTTTTTGAATTTCAATGAAATTGGTAAACCGTTAGCAAGATTTGCAAAGAACAAAATAAAACATTACTAATATCAAAAGATAATAGGAAATATAACAGCACAATATGAAAACATTAATAGGATAGCAAGGAAGTGCTGTAGACAAGTCCTCATGTGTACATTTAATAACAGATGATATGGACAAATTCTCAAAGCTCAATGTGATTGCTTTAAAAATAAATCCTCTCCCCCCTCTTCTGACCACAGGATATCCATATTCTCATCATTGTAGCCTGTAAATATTAAATTCAATGGCAAAAAGGTACTTTGCAAATGTACTTAAATTAAGAACCTTATTACTATACGATTATTTTGAATTATTCCAGTGAGTGGGATGTAATCACAATGGAAGGGAAATTCATAGTAATATAAAGGCAGAAGGAAAGATTGAGTTGTTGTTCTTAAAGATGGAGGAAAGAGTCCTGACAACATCTGGAGTTCAATGAGACACACTCAGAATTTATGACCTCCATAACTGTAAGGTAAAAGTGTTTTATTGTTTTAAATAACTAAGCTTGTGGTAATTTGTTAGAGAACTAACCTGCAAAGTAACTTAACCACAAACAAATAAAAGTAACCTAATGTGAAATAAGTAACTTGAATTTTATAACAGAACAATTGAATTTGTGGCTAAAAACCGCTCAAAATTGAGATTTCTACACCCAGATTGCTTCCTTTGTAAACTATCAAAAACATTTAAAGAAAAAGAATAATACTAATTCAATATACAAATTCTTGCAAAAAACTGGAAGTGGGAAAAATTCAAATAGCATTTTGTGAAACTGACATTAACCTGATAGCAAAAGTAGATAGGATTAAAAAAAAGGCAGACTAGCACATTTCTTGAACATAGATGCAAAAATCCTTAACAAAATATTAACAAATCTAATCCATGGATATGTAAAAAAGAAAAATGCATATATGTTATGACCAAATGGGTTTTTTTCCAGGGAATAAAAGGCTGCTTCACTATTCAGAAATCAATCAATGTGATTTACCATATATCCAGCTTTAAAACTAAAAGCAATGCAATAAAAATTTTGACAATTACAATATTCTTTCATGATAAAACTCATCAAGCTAGGAGGAGATGGGAACTTCCTTAACTGGATAATATGTACCTAAAATAATTGTACAGCTAACATCATACTGTTTTTTAAAATTTTCTGGTGTGTGTTTATTTATTTTTTACTTATTTTTACAGACTTCATTTTGATTCACTGTACACATATGGGGTACAATGAATCAAAATGAAGACTGTATCATGCTAAGTGAAATAAGACAATCCCAAAAAACAAAGGCCGAATGTTTTCCCTGATAAGTGGATGATGATATAAAGTCTGGTTGGGGGTTGGGGGTGAGAGAAGAATGGAGGAACTAACATCATACTTAACAGTGAAATAGTGAATTTTTCTTCCTAGTATTGGGAAGAAGACAATGATGTTCACTTTTATCCCTCCTACTCTACACACTAGAAGTTTTACTCAATGTGATACAGCAAATAAACAAAATAAAAAATCATCACAAGTTAGAAAGGTAGGAATAAAATTGGCCCTACCTGCAGAAAATATGTTTGTCTATGTAAAACTTTCTAAGTACTATGTACAAAATCTCATAGAATCAATAAAAACCTTAGTAAGGTAGCAGAGTACAAGTCCAACCACTGAAAAACTCAATTTCATTTCAATACACAAAGCTATAATGGTGTTTTACTATTACCAAAAGACACAAACTAGCATATTGATAGCAACTTTATTCATAATGGCTAAAACTGAAAAAAACATAAGTATTTATCAGTATTAGAATAGAGAAATACATTATGATATGGCCATAGTAGAATATAATGTAGCAATGAAAATTAGTGAATGATTAATTCTTGTAATAACACATAACATAATGTTGAACAAAATAAGTCAGACACAAGAAAAAGCATTGTGCATTATTTTATTTTTAAAATTTAAAAGTAGGCAACTACTCTATAGTAAAGAAATCAAATAGTGATTATCTTTGAGAAGTAGGTAACAGTACCTCCTGTGAAGTAGCAGGTGGTGGTTTTCTTGTATGCTGCTAATGTTCTATTTCTTGATTCAAAGGAAGTTATATAGGCCTGTTAATTTTGTGAAAATTAAGCTGTAATTACCCGTGCTAAAGATTTATGATATAGGTACATTTTATTTTTTATTGGATACATACTCCTACACATATACAGACACATATGTATATAGAAAGATAGAAATTTTATCAAAAACAATAGTAAAACATTTTTCTTATAAAAGAATCATAATAGAAAAGAGATAACAAATTTTGATGACAGAGTTAGTTCATTTAGTTCATTAGTTCATTTAGTGGTGATATATTGTCTGAAAATGGGTAGTTTATATAAAAATTGACAATTATTTTTTACTGTTCTGGAGAATGCAAAATCCAACATCAAGGTACTGGCCTCTGGTGAGGGCCTTTTTAGTGAGTCCTCACACAGCCAAAGGCAAAAAGGCAAGAGAGGATGAATAATGTGTCCTCACATGGCAAAATATCAGAACAGAGCTAACCCACTCCTGAAAGCTTTTTCTTATTAAGACCTAAACAGCCCCCAAAGGCCTGAACTTCCAGTGCTACCACACTGGGGATCTAGTTTCTAAGACATGAATTTTAGGGGACACATTCAGATGATATCATTATGTGCCTCATCCCTCAAATCTGTGTCCTTCTACAATGCAAATTACATTCATTCTGTTGCAGAGGTCTCAAAAGGCTTAACTCATTTCAGAATCACTCAAAAGTCTAAACTCCAGAGTTTCAACTAAATATCAGATATCGTTGAGACTCAAGGTATGTAATTCATCCTGAGGCAAAATTTCCTTCATCTGTGATTCTGTGAAACAAATATGCTACAAACTTCCAAAATACATTGGTGGGACTGACACAGAACAGACATTTCTATTTCAAAAGGGCTAAATAGGAAAATTGAAATTAGTAACAGCTTCCATGTAAGTCTAAAATTCAATAGGACAAACAACATTAAATATAAGACTACATGGGCTGGGGTTATGGCTCAGTGGTAGATCACTTGCCTAGCATGGGTGGGGCATTGGGCTAAATCTCAGCACCACATAAAAATAAATGAATAAAATAAAGGTCCATCAACAACTTAAAAATATTTTTAAAAATTTAAAAAAAATATAAGGCTACAGTAATCTTTGACTCATTTCCCACCATCTGGACTCACTGGGGTGGGGGTTTAGGTTCTTAAATTTCTTGTATCTCCATCTCTGTAGATTTTGTAGTCCATGCTTTAGCTCTTATGGACTGAAACTGCAAGCCTGCAACTTTCTCAAGCTGGAATTGCAAGCTGGTGGTTCTATAGGTCTGGAGTTTTGAGGATGTCTCTGTGCCCACAGTTCCACTTAAGCATTGTCCTAGTTGGGGTGCTCTTCAGTGGCTCCACCTCTGCAATAGATCTCTTTTTGGACCACAAGGCTATCTGAGGCATCCTTTGAAATCTAGATGGAAAACGCAATTTCTTCAGAGCTCAAGTACTCTGTGTGTCTGCCCAGTGATCAGCATGTGGATGTCTCCAAGGCTTACTGCTTGTGCTTCCTGAAGCTATTACCTAAACCATACCTTGGTCCACTTGAGTCAGAGCTGGGATGGTCAAAGAGCATGCTGCTTGAATTCAGTAATATAGACATGAGGCAGACCTGGGCAGTGAGACCAGAGGTTTCATTTCCTTGATGAATATACCTGGCTTCCTTTCATTCATATTATTCTTATTAAATGGTTGCTTGGCCATACCTTGGCTTTTTTATTCTCTATATGTATAGGCTTAGAATCTTCCAGATCAGGCTGAGAATTTTCCAGATATTTGCATTTTATTTTCCTTTGACTCAAAATTTTGTCTCTAAATCATTTCTATCTTCTCAGGTTATATCATAAGCAGTTCAAGTAGACCACACAGAACCCTGAATACTTTGATGCTTAAAGATGAAACATCCTAGTTCATCTATCTCAAATTTTGCCATTTGCAAAGTCCTATGACTGACACAATTCAACCAAAATTCTTTGTTGCATTGTATTAAGAATGTCCTTTCCCCATTTTCCAACAAGATATTCCTCATTTCTGTCTAGGCTCCATCAGAGTGACTATTGCTTTCCATGTTTCTACCAACATTCTGTTCATGATTGATTAAGTAATCTCTAAGATTACTTATTGTTTTATTCTGAGCACTCACTTGAATTGCTAGAATCATCCTTAATACCCCATTTATGGCAACACAGAGTTTTCATATCCTGATCCTTCAAACTCAGCCTTTTCCTATGATGCAATTCCAAAGCTGGTTCCACCTTTTTAGGCATTTGTTATAGTAACACTTCACCACATTGGAATTATTTCTGTTTATTCTGCTGTAATAAATTACCAGAGGCTGGGTAATTTATAAAGAACAAAAATGTATTTTTTTCACAGTTTCTGCAGGCTAGAAATTCCAAAATTAAGGCACTGGCATATCTTGAAGGTCTTTTGAGTGAGTCCTCAATTCTGAAGTGGGGAGAGAGAAATAAATAAATGAAAGGGAGGAGTTAGACTTCCAAAATTCTTTAAGTAGGAAATAAACTGATATAGTTAGTTGGTTTCAAGCATGTATTACCATTCAATAAAAGGAAGGAAGACTCTGAAAGCAAAACAACAGATGTACAAGCCAGAGAGGCATGTTTAAAGGGAAAGAAAGACAGAGGCCAATCTAACCACCACTCCAAGCCCATAAGTTAACTGAGCCTCAGAGGCAGAGGCCAAATTTGAACTGCCACTGGCCAACAGAATGGAGTTATTACAGGCTTAGAGGATGAAGTAACTAACCACAGATCCAGGAGATGAAGGATCAAGCCACAGATTATTCTCAGACCTTGAAACAAAATAAAATTTACCTAGATATATTTCAAACTTTCCGATGACCAGTGATCCCTTTATTATTCAATATTTCTCTTTAGGAATGAGAATATCTATGTTATGCCTGTGCCATCATTGTGTTTTTGAAGTAGATAACTTGTTTTGAAGTTCCTAAGTCCACAGATTTTCAATTTGAATCGAAAAAATCCACAGGCAAATGCATACCTGATAAAGATGATTTATAAGGTGATATCAGGTTATTTTGAAGGTGAGAGACTTATTAAATATCATTAACTAAAATATCAAATCAGGTGATATTTGTTTATATTTTTAAATAATTTTCATTTTTCATATGGTATAAAGATAAGAATTTGAACATAGAGTTGATGTTCCAAAACTGCTCAAACTTTTGGGAATATTGTAATTCAGACATGTATTTTGTATGTGTATTTAATCTAAATTTTAGAGAGTGACCAGATGAATAGTAATAGATTGAATAGTGGCTCCCCAAAGTTTTGTTCAGCTTCCAACCCCCAGTACCTATGACTTTATCTGAAAAGAAAGGACTTGGCAGAGGTAACTAAGCTAATGATCTCAAAGTGAGATCATGTTGGATTTAAGGATGAGCTCTGTATACAAGGATAGTCTCCCTATAAGAGAGAGAAAACAAAATACAGTGTTACACAATTTGGGGAAGGCCACGTAAAAATGTAGCAGAGATTACAGGCATCCACAAACAGAAACACCAAGTATTGTCTTGATCCACTAGAAACTGAAAGAGTAAATGACATATAGTCTTTTAGAGACTTCAGAGAGAAGGTAGCCCTTCCAACACTGGTTTTGGATTTCTAGCCTCCAGAAATCTAAGAGGATGAATTTGTTGGTTTTTAGGTACATAGTTTTTAGTAATTTGTTTTATCCATTTTAGGAAACTAATACAATATATAACTAGATTTACTGGGAAGATTAAATGAAATAATCTATACAAAGCATATGTACACCAGGGACTGAAATGAAGTAAATTAAATTCCATTTTGTCAAAATGAATGCAACTATTATGTATATTTATAATGCACTAATAAAAGAAAAAGTTATTGTGTGATTTAGAGGTTACTTCTTTCTGGCTGGATATTATTTGTTAGTTTTATTATTATTCTGACCAATTCATTGAGCCTTGAAGAAGTAAATATATGGAAAATATTGTAATGGAAGTAACCACTATGTTCTTATTTACTGATAGCTTGAATGAATGATAGAAAACAAAAGAATCATCTACAAACTGTTTCACTTTGTTCTGTTAATTTAATTGTTCATGCAATAACAATAACATTTCCAACACAATTTGTTGTAAAAAAATAATATTCCTTTGGGAGTTCATTGAAGTATATGCATATGAAATATTAAGAATCAGAAAAGTCTAGACCAATAGGGGAAATATACTGTAGCAGATGTTATACTGTAGAAATCATATTAATATTTTCAGTGAAAGAAATATCATGTTGTCCTGTGTTATGTTTTGGATACGGAATATCCCCCCAAAATTCATGTGTTGAAGACTTGGTCCTCAAGGCAGTAATGATAGAGGTGGGGCTTTTGAAATGGAATTGAGGGCTGCAACCTCATCAGTAGATTAATGCACTTGGTGTATCAATAATTTTAATGGATTACTGAGAGGATATGGAAGCTGCAGGCAGGGTGGGACATGTATGGAGGAAATAGGTCATTGGCAGGTGTACCCTTGGGATCTGTACCTTGTCTCTGGTTTCTCTCTCTCTCTCTCTGTCTCTCTCTCTCTCTCTCTCTCTCTCTCTCTCTCTGTTTCTGCTTCCTGGCTACCATGAGGTGATCAGATTTCCTCTGCCATGTCTTCCTTCTATATTCTGCCTCACCTCAAGCTCAAAGCAATGGAGACAGCCAAAGGTGGCGGAAACCCTTGAAACCATGAGACCTAAAAAATTATCCTCTTCTAAGTTGTTTTTATCAGTATTTTGCTCACATAGTAAAAAGTTTACACATCCTAAAAATTGGCCTAATTACATATAACATTTAGTATGTAATTTTAAAAATGCCAAAATATCATACACATGAGAATAATTCAACAAATAATGCTAGAATAGCTGTGTAGTATTTTGGGCAGAGAAAGTTGATTTAAAAATCTGTTTAGTATATATTTTATATCAAATTCAAATAAACTAATGAAGCATTAAGGAATTACAATTATATGATGCCAGAGAAAAGATAGTAAAAAATAAAATAAGATATATTTAACCATAGAAGAGCTAGCAAAAAAGAAAAATATAAGGCATATCTAACACCTTTGGATAGATGAAAAATTTCTACAATTTGAAGCAATGAAGAAAGTTTAACATCAATGACACATTCAATAATATAAAATGTGAAACATCTATTCAACAGAACATGATTTGAAAATAAATAACTATATCTTGGTATTACATAATGACAGATCTAGAACTAACATCAATAATGATCAAAAAGATGATTCTAATTCATATTAATTTAATTAAGATTCTAATGAGGAAAGAGAATGTATAATCAGTAAAATAGAAAATAAAAGTAGAGAAGGTGCACAGGGAGAAAGAACATTCAACTCACCAATAAGTAAAGCAATGTAATTTGAAACAATTATAAGATGCATTTTTACACCTATTAAGGTAGAAAAATTAAGTCTGTTCAAGGCAGGCAAGCCTGTGATTAAATTAGTGTCCTCTTGCTTTGTTGTTGGTGGTATAAATTAGTATAATATGTAAGCAATTTGGCACTATATATCAAGAGCCATAAAATTTAGACCACTTATTTTACTCCTGGGAATTGAGCCTAAAGAAATATTTGTTTGAGCCCTATCTATAATAGCAAAGATTTGGAACCCAGATATATGTCAAAAATAGTTAAATGAGTAAGTGAATTACAGGGTAGAAAGTAAGCATTAAATTATAATTGTAAATATGTACAATATAAGAAATGTGTGGGAGACATTACTATGTAAAAAGAGGATGTAATTTTGAGGACAATAAATATCTACATAAAAATGTGAAAGTGCACATGTGGATTTAACAAGTGTTTATTTTAACCTCCTGAATTTTACTCTTGGGAGTTGTGCTTATTATGCAATTACATATATAGTCACTTCTGATCAAGGTATAAAAGTTTGAACAGCCAACATTTAGGTTTATAAATAACAGCAATAAACAGAGGGATAACATATTCTTTAATGTATCTTTCCCGGCATAAGCTGATATTAGCTGTATGACTAGGAAATGAACAATAGAAATATATCAGTAAAAAATACAGTTCTTCTTAACATTAAGGTATATATTTGCATAGCTGACTTTTCTATCTTCAACTTAGTGCCACATTATTTTATTTTGGTAATAATAACTAAAACATCATTGCTATGACTTGAGGGAACAGCTGTATGATCATTGCTTGTTGATTTTAGCAATAGTTTGAGGTGCTGCAATTTGAAATTTGTGGTTCATTTTAAAGGCGTGAATTAGTCCTCACTTTCTGCCTTTAGAGTATTGATTTATAGCTATGTGAAGGACTTTTGAAGTTAATCAATATGTGCAAAAAACCAGAAATACTGGTGACATGGGTAAAAATACTGTATCCCAAATCATTTGGTTTGTAACATAATATTGCCTATTTCAAAGGAGGCTCTTTTAGCATCTGGAAATATGGTCTAAAACAAAACAATCAATTGATCAACACATTTGGCACTTTGAAAGATACTTTTCATCTATTTTCTAAATAAAAACACAATAACAACAAAAATAGTCCAAATGTAGTTTCTGACCTATGATGATTTTTGTGGTCCCTCTGCTACAGTTCTGTACATGCTGGTCTCTGCCTCACTGCATCTGTCATCCTTTTTTGCTGCAAGTATAAACAGTGGTAGAAAGATGCATGAGGTACTTTCCATCTAAATCTCTTTCAGAGAAGAAAGGAAAGCAGGCAAGAAGGCAGGGAGTCGGGAGGGAAAAAAGGAAAGGAGAAAGGGAGAAGCATGACATATTTATTAGAGCTATGGATTATAAAGCTACATTCCTGAAGTACTAATATTATTTCTTAAATTTTGTAGTTATTTGATCTTGGGAAGTTTACTGCTTTGTTCAAACATTTCATTAATTCCATTAGAAAGTTTTTTTTTCCTAGATGCGTGTTTTGTAGCTTGATCTCTATTGTTCTTTATTATCCCAGCCTCAGTTCCTTATTAATAAAATAACCCCTAATAAACTGTAAAAATATACTTTATATTATCATTAAAAAGAGCACCAAATTCTGATGTCACAAATATTCATATGAAAAATTCTTATTTTAAAGTTATTATGATGTTTACATTATTGAGTTATTATTGATGTACAAAATATTTAATGCATACAACTTAATTTGATTGGAAGTAAGTTTAAAATCATAAGTGCATTACCACATTCAATACAAAACTCATCACCTCCAAAAGCATCCTCATATTACTTTTGCTTTTTAGTTTCATTTTTGTTTTGTTCCAATTATTTCTATCAGTAAGACACTTAATTTAAGATGTGTGTGACAGACATCATTGCCCTGTGTACATGTATGAATGCACAGATGGTGTGACTCTACTTTGTGTACAACCAGAGAACAATAGCTGTACTCCATTTGTGCTCAATGAATCAATAAGCAAATAAAAAAAGTGAAAAAAAATATAAGATATACCCTTTTAGCAAAATTTTAAATACCTACCCATTTCTTCCTACCTCCAACTCCTACAGACATTTATTCTAGTCTCATTTTCTGTGAGTTTGGTTATTTTAGATTCCTTGTATAAGTAAATTAATGGAGTATTTGCCATTCTTTAATGGGCTTATTTTATTCAACCTGTTTTCCAAGTCTATACATCTTTTTTCTAAAGGTATGACTTCATTCTTTTCATGTCTGAACAAACTTGCTTATACACATGTGCACATTTTCTTTACCATTCATTTGTTTGTGAGCCTTTAGGTTGTTTCCATATTTTTCTAGTTGTGAATAAACCAGCAATGAACATGAGAGAGCAGATATCTCTTTGAAATTTCAATTTCAAATTCAATATATACTCAGATGTGAGATTTCTGGATAACATAGTGAGAAAACGGAGTATAATACCATATTAAAAGGATCATTAACCATGACCAAATAGGATTTATCCCTGGGATGCAAGGATGGTTCAATGTACACATATCAATAAACCACACTAACAAAATGGTCAAATCAGTAGATGAAGAAAAATATCTGATAAAATTCAACACTCTAAGAAAAATTCTCAATATGGCCTTGTGCTTGTGAGGCAAGCACTCTACCAACTAAGCTAAATCCCCAGCCCATTACTCATATTCTTGATGGTTGCCATTCTAACTGGGGTTTTCATTTTCATGTTCCTGATTACTAAGGATTTGAACTTTTTTTTCACGTATTTGTTAGTCATTTACATTTTTTTCTTCTGAGAAATATCTGTTTAGTGCATATGTTCATTTATTTATGAAGAAAATCATGAAAACAATCTGTTCATAATAATATAAAAATGAAATACCTGGGAATAAATCTAACCAAGGATGTGAAGGACCTCTACAATGAATTAATATTGTTAAAATGGCCGGGCACGGTGGCACACACCTGTAATCCAAGCGACTTGGGAGTCTGAGTCAGGAGGATCGGGAGTTCAAAGCCAGTCTCAGCAACTTAGCGAGGCCCTAAGCAACTCAGTGAGACCCTGTCTCTAAATAAAATACAAAATAGGGCTGGGGATGTGGCTCAGTGGCCGAGTGTCCCTGAGTTCAATTCCTGGTTTCA
>JAJEJO010005002.1:31164-51404 GCA_020662805.1 Glaucomys volans | reverse complement strand
CCACCCCTCCCTTCCCTCTATGCTATCTATCCTTCCTCCATTCTTGGTACCCTTCCACCCCGCATTATGCATCATCATTCATTTATCAGAGAGACCATTCAGCCTTTGGATTTTTGGGATTGGCTAATCTCACTTAGCATAACAGTCTCCAACATCATCCATTTACCTACAAATGCCATAATTTTATTCTTCTTTATGGCTGAATAATATTCCATTGTGTATATATACCACAGTTTCTTTATCCATTCATCTATTGAAGGGCATCTAGGTTGATTCCACAATCTAGCTATTGTGAATTGAGCAGCTATGAACATTGATGTGGCTGCATCACTGAGAACTACAGAATACTAAAGAAAGAAGTTAAAGAGAATCTGAGAGGATGGAAAGATCTCCCATGTTCTTGGATAGGCAGAATTAATATTGTCAAAATGGCCATACTTTCAAAAATGCTATACAAATTCAATGCAATTCCAATTAAAATCCCAATGACCTCATAGAAATAGAGCAAGCAATCATGAAATTCATTTGGAGGAATAAGAGACCAAGAATAGCTAAAGCAGTTCTTAGCAAGAAGAGCGAAGCAGGGGGTTTCACAATACCAGACCTTCAACTACACTACAGAGCAATAGTAACAAAAACAGCATGGTATTGGCACCAAAATAGGCAGGTAGACCAATGGTACAGAATAGAGGACACAGAGACAAACCCACATAAATACAGGTATCTCATACTTGACAAAGGAGCCAAAAACATACAATGGAGAAAAGACAGCCTCTTCACCTGTGGCTCCTGAACACTTGAAATGTGGCTATTCTGAGTTGAAATGTACTGTGAATATAGAACACATATCAGATTTCAAAGATTTACTATAACAAAAGAAGTAAAAGAATATTTTTTACATTGATTACCTTTGGCAATTATAATATTTTGGATATATGGTGTTAAGTAAAGTATGCTACCAAAGCTAATTTCACATGTTTCATTTTATTTTTAAAGTAGCTACTTGAAAATTTAAAATTACTCAGGTGACCCACATTGTAGTTTACATTATACTTCTCTTGGACGGTACTGACCTAGACTAGGGATTTTTAAAAAAATAATTTAAAAATTTCAAGAGCTTATTTAATTCAATAATTTTTTATTAGATTTATAGATTTCTAAGACCATCAAATATTTCAAGTTGATGACATTTCTTTTATCTAAAAATTTCCATGTCACCATTTGCAAATCGATACATTTGAGAAAAGATTCTTAATTTGAATCTATTAAATCAGGCATTCCTTGACTTGGATGGGAACAAAATGAATTCTCCATTTTCACTTACTCTTAATAAAACTTACCATTATGAATGTGGGGTTGAGACTGCCCTATTATTAGCAGAACACATGAGGTTGACCAATAGAAATTAAAAATATTTCCATATCATTTCACAGCTATTGTAAATGTCTTGAAGTATTTTATTGTCATCCCTAAATTGAAAATCTTGCATTCGTGCTACCTCTTACTGTTTAATATATTAAAGAATTGACACATTGTATAGCTATTAGCCACAATTATAAGTTACAGTATATCTTATTAGACAATAGTAGTATAGAAAATCATATCTGATTTATGACTTTACTTTGGCATAGACCAAGTTACACAATGCAGAAATTCCAAAATACATCCTGAAAATTGGTAATAGGTTTAAAATTTATTCATTCATTCCATTAACACTTATCACATGCTTTCTAGGGTAGCAATCATTGTAGTTGCCTCTTATTTCCGCTTACATATGATTGCATGGCACAGAAAAGAATGACAAGGGGATATAGAAATAGATAGTCAGATTCTGGGTTGTCAGTAATGATATGGGCATTTCAAATTCAGAGACTAGTATAATTCATGCCAGTGTCAGTCAGACAAACTAAAATGTTATATAATGTCTCAGAAAGAGAAATTTGCACTGCAATGAGAAGAGAACAAAAGTAAGCTTCCCAAGAGGGAATTGAAAAGACATTTGGGTTGAAATGTACTTTGTAAATTCGTATAGCCACTATAGAAAAACAGTATAGAGGTTCCTCAAAACTAAAAATAGAACTAATACATGATCCAGTACTCCAGGGTTTGTATCTGAAGGAAAATAAATTAGTATATTAAAGAGATCATTGTATACCCAAGTTGACTGTGCTACTATTCACAATAGCTAAGGAAAGGAATCACCTTATGTGCCCATTGATAGATGAATGGATAAAGAAAATGTTTTATGTATATACAGTGGAATGTTATTCAGCTATAAAAAAGAATTAAATCCTGTCATTTGCAGCAAAATGGGTGGAAATGAAAAACATCATGCTGAATGAAATAAGCCAGACAGAGAAAGACATGTATCCTCTCCTATATGGAAACTATAACAAAAAAAAATGACCAAAAGGTAGAAGGGGGACTGTTAGGAACTGGGGAGGGAGTTGGGGAAAGAGGAGTGGGGATTGATTGGGAGGAAAAAGGCTGGTAGATGTGATCAAAGCACAGGTATGTTTATATGAAAATGCCAAATAAGTAGTAGGTGAAGCCTACTATTCTCTACAATTAATATGTTAATATTTAACAATATAAAGGAAATAATTTGACAATATAAAGGAAAAAGGAAAACATTTAAATGATGCAATGACATATTCCCTATTGTTTATTCTTTCTGAATTCCTTTTACATATTTTCATCTGCCCATGTGATCTTCAAAATAAGCCTGTGTACCTAATTGAAGCACACAGTGGTCCCTCCATTTAGTTTATGGAGTAGCCAGGCTGAGTCCTTTCTGATGCTTAAAGGGAAGCTTCTCCTGCCAGCTGAGAAGCAAAACATAGCTGCAACTTTAGTTTTTTTCTTTTCCTTAATTTCCTTTCTAGTCTTAGGATTTGCCAAAAGGTACTTATGTTGGCTTAAGTGCCTCAAACCCATTTGCTTCTATTCTTAGCTTTCTTTTTGCACCTAGTGCCAGCCTGAGATATTCTCCAAAGACAAGCATGCAAGGGAAAATTCCACAGATAAGTGGTTTCACTTTAGACAGAGGTATGCATTTTACTAGAAAAATCTGGTAGGCACTGAAGTGAGGGTAACAAAGCAAATTTACATTAACAGTTTTCTTTAAAATATCTAGATAGGAGATATGGAAAAGGAACTGTGCAAAATGCTGTGAGGCACCACCTGGATGCTCCTTTTGGGAATGACAGTCCTCATTTTTCAGTCATCTTCAGGAATTTTTCTAACTGAAGAGCCCCACTTTGTAGAAGATGTTGTTCAATATTCTTTAGGCATCATACAATGAGTGATAGAAAGATCTGCTCAACTCAGTGCAGCTGTGGAGAACCATCTGATTTTCATAACCTGTAAGGTTGGCTGAGGTTTCTATTGAGATTGTCTCACAGGTTAACTTTTTACTTTGTCAAATCTTTTTTTTTTCCTTTACCTTCCTTTTCACAGGTTTTACCCCCTGGGGATTTCCTAATAAGTGTACTTTCCTAATAAGTGTGATTAATTGCTAGCTTCTGCTTCCTGCAGAACTAATCTGCTGAAATTAAGGATAGTAATAGCCTTAGAAAGAAGACACTAAGGTAGGATTTTGGACTTGAATCACCTACTGCCTGACTGGTAATGAGACCTTCATTATTAGTTATTATTAATTATAGGTCAAGTTCTGATATCCTCTGGTACAATGCAGTTGTGTAATTGTTAGAACATGTACATGTGATAAACTAGAATGCATATTACTAAAAATGGAGAGGGAAATAGTAATTATAAGAGCAGTAAAATTTGTTATTATTAGTTTGTGTGTGTATACATATACATACATATATATATACATACACACATATATATATATATATATATATATATATGAAGAGAGGGGGAGAGAGAGAGAGAGAATGATTAGTTCACAATTACAGGCTAAATATGAAAGCCAGATTTTAGATTTCTTTGGTAACATATAAAGAGATTATCATCTCCTTCACAAGAAAGGTAGAAAGAAATGGAGAATAATGCCTAGGACTTGTAAGAATATGAGAGTTCTTAGGAAGCTAAAGTTCCAACCAAGGCAGGTCTGCTTTGACACAGTAAGAGCTCCTTTTAGAGAAGAACGGGACATTGACACATGGGTTGATGTCTTGATCTCTTTTCCATTGCAATAGCAAAACACCAAAGACTAGGGTAATTTATAAAGAAAAGAGGCTGGTTTTGCTTACAGTTATGGAGACTAGATATCCAAAATCAGGTACTGGCAGCTGTTCTGCTTCTGGTGAATGCCACGTGTTGCTCCAACTTGTGGCAAAAAATGGAAGAGTTTGGGAAGGATATATACATAACAGAAGCCAGGAATGAAGGAGCTGACCCTTTATATCAACTCATATTCACAAGAACTTATCCATTCCCATGAGAACTAACTTTCATGAGAAAGACATTAATCACTCCTAAAAACTCCATCTGACCACATTACTACATTTTCAACCAAATTTCAATGTAAGTTTTTCTAGGGACCAACCACATGTAAACTATAGCAGTTGGAAATATCTGGATTGAAGCTCCTGGAAATCTTGAATCTGCAAATTCCCCTGAATTCTCCAACTAAATAACAGAGGGCCACTCCTTCTCAAGAAGGCCTACTAAAATGCCTGTATTTGTAGACAATACAGAAAACCCTCTCTTGCAAGACAATGTACATTTCTCTCATTTTCTACCACAACCTAGTGTTATGTGTAAAACCAATATAGCCAGGGATGCAATGAACCCACTAAAGGAGGAAATGGAATGAAAAAATTATATATTATATGTATGTTTACCTCTCCTGCCTGCAGGACATCAGTCAACATCACTATTTAAGGGCTTATAGAATATTCATTCTATTGGCATGAAATATCACAGAATGTTGCATCAGACAAAGTGAAATATTTCACACCAAAGGGTTTGTGGCAGAAAATGCTTTATACATGCTGTGTTTATATGTGCAATTGGAAGAATATTTGGGTTATGGAACTAAGATGAGGAAGTAGAATTGGCAACATTTACCATTATGACCCTGGATCTGCCTGGATAATTTATGCTTCCCATCTCTGAAACTATGGACTCTGAGTGTTTAGAAGTCCTGGCAGGGGGAAATGACCCTGATCTTAGGAGAACAAAGATTCTCTTACATAGTGGTTGCAGAGGCAGATGTTCAGTGTACAGGTGATTCTTCTGGTATGCATTCATTCTACTGTGATGGTAAATGGACTAGGGCAGTAATCCCAACATGAGAAAGTTATGGTGCTCATAGCCTCAGGGATGAGAAGCTAAGTTATACCACCAGGTTAGCCACTGAGACAACAGAGCTTCTAGTTGATGATGAAGGACAGAGTTATGCTGGAGTTGGCTCATACCGGCTCTCAAAAAGCCAATTGTTACTATTATTTTCCAACTTCACATTCAGTGATGTCAACTTGGTTGCTGGAAATCAGGGGTATTTACGCTACAAAAAGTGGAAAAAGTTACAAAAAAAGTCTTCAACAAAGAAATCTAAATGTCAAACATTTTCATTAAGATATCATTCTCAATGAATCAAAATAAATAAATTTGAAAAAAAGATATCATTCATTAGGTGAATGGGTAAAAACACTGTGGTACATTCAAACAATAGAATATTAATCAGTGTTAAAAAGAAATGATCTATCAAGCCATAAAAAGATATGGAATAACTTTAAATACATATTAGTGACTGAAAGAAGCTAATATGAAAAGGCTACTTACTGTATAATTCCAACTTTATGACATTCTGGAAAAGGCAAAACTGTTGGAACAGTAAATAGATCAGTGGTTTCCAGGACTCAGGTTGGATAAAAGATGAATTGGTGGAGGATGGAGGATTTCTAGGGCAGTGAAACTACCCTGTATGATACTGTAATGGTGGATGAATTATACATTCATTCAAACCCATAAAATGTACAATACGAATAGTGCACCCCAATTTAGCCTATGAACTTTGGATGATCATAAAGTGCCAGTATAAATTCATGAATTGCAACTAACATATACCTCTGGTGGTATAAATTGATAAAAGGGGAGGTTGTGCATGTGGGGCTCAGAGAACACATTGGTAATCTCTACCTTCCTTTTAATTTTGCAATGAACCCAAAGCTCCTCTAAAAATAAATTCTTTTAAAAAATTACCATTATGCCAATGGAGAGTGGGCTTTAGAACAGATTGTAGAAAAGTGCTATGAGAAATATTTTTTTCCATGAGACACACTATAGGAAAGGGAACTAACTTTTTTTAATGTTAATTTCAGGAAATGATGCCTGAAAGAATCCTGGAGGAGCTGCTGCAAGAGCTTGACAAGGAAGAAGATCCAAAGAATTTAGGGAAATGGGCTGTGGTAAACATTGTGATTCACTACTAAGCTCTTCCTTCAAAAATAAGGGACATATTATCCCAGCTTCTGGGGGAGCTGAAAAATAGCCCTCAACTGTCATATTCCTTTTCAGATTGTCTCAACTAAGGATAGTTGCCTTGACTGAGGTCATGCCTCCATTCTGAGTGGCCCACATCCAATGACTGATAGATATAAGTGTATACTTTTCTTGCTCTCTTGTCTTTAGTCAACTCTGGAGGGACATTCTATCCTCAGAATTCCTTTTGAGGCCAGTGGAGGCTTTAATAGAGGTTGCATTATGGCTCAACTTCTCCATCTTCCCAATCCTACTTTTCCCCTTTACATTCCATACAAGGTTGATTACAGGAGTACTCCTTAAAACTTCTCCTCTTAATTGACGTCTCATAGTCTGCTTCTCAAGAATGCCAAACTTTGACAGGAAGTCAGAATAATTACAAATCAAGAGCGATAAGGAGATATGCTCATTCCACTTCAAGTAGAAACACATGAGAGAAAAGCTTATGCACCAAGCCCTTCCTTACCATTTAACTCATGTTTCCATAACAATTCTGTGAGGCAACAGAGAAAAATATATAATTTTAGAAGAAATCTGGTTCAAGAGTTGAACTTGTCGATTCAAAATTACATGACTTGAGAGAGCTGAGTTGGGGTATGAGCTAAAGAGGAGCTGATTTCTTTTATAATTTTCTTTTGAGTTGTACATGGAAAAATACCTTTGTTTATTTATATTTGTTTTTATTTTTAAAGTTTTCTTTTTTATTTTGATTCACTGTACACAAATGGATTACAGCTGTTGCTTCTCTGGTTGTACATGAGATAGAGTCACTTCATTTGTGCGATCATACAAGTACATAGGGTAATGATCTTTGTCTCATTCTGTTATTATTCGTATGTGGTGCTGAGGATTTAAACCCAGTGCCTCACACGTGCTAGGCAAGCACTCTACCACTGAGCTACAACCCCAGGCAAAGGGGCTGATGTCTTACATTCAAATAATGATTACTAAGTGTCCTCTAAATTCCTGGTAAGTTATACAGATAATGAATGTGTTATCCATATTTTATAAAGAAAATGTAATGAAGCCAGCTAATCCAACAACTAGTAAGTCATAGATCAAACCACTAGTAAGTTGTAGAACTGGAATTCAAATTCAGAACCATCTGATTTCAGTTCATTATTTTTTTCCACTAGCCACAATTAGCTTCCTTGATTTTGAAAGGAAATGCCTTTGAGATTGAATTTGGTCGTCTTTAAGCTTGTACACATTGCTTAATTGCAAGTCCAATTTTAAGTATTTCTCAAAATATGTGGTGGGAAGTTCTCTAACAGAGTTTCTCCTGAAATATCATTTAAAAATATATACTCAATATGATATAATTTTGTCTATGTAAAGAAATAAAAACATTGTTTTGTACATTGCTTTAGTCAGCTTTTTGCAGCTGTGACTGAAAGACCTGACAAGATCAATTTTAGAGGAGCTGAACATCAGAGCAGAAGAGTGTAGTGGAGGGAAGCAGATCAAGACATCACACTAGGAAGGAGAGAGAGAGTGAGAGAGAGAGAGAGAGAGAGAGAGAGAGAGAACGCACGCTCAATGCTCAACTCATCATCTCATCATCAAGGACAAAATATATACCGCAAAGGCACACCCCCAGGGTTCACCTTCCTCCAGCCACAACCTAACAGCCTACAGTTACCAACTGATTAATCCCTATCAGGGCATTAAAACACCGATTGGGTTAAATCTCTCATAACCCACACATTTCAATTATAAACCTCCCTGCATTGTCTCACACATGAGCTTTTGGGGGACACCTCACATCCAAATCATAACATATATGCTATAGAAAAGAAAGCTTGACACACTTCCATTAGTTTTTCAAAGATGCAAAAGATATCAATGATTGTCTATATATGCATAAGGAAGTCACTTCTGAAACAGAATTTCAGAGTTTTCAGAGACATGAAATTTTGATTAATAAAGGAGCAAAAATATTTCAAAACATTGACGAATACTCTTTCATATCATTGTTTTCATTTTACAAATCTTGCATATCTTATATGAAAATTTCAAAAGAAAAAATTAAGTACTTTGGGGCAATTAGTCAATGCTATGTCTAATATTTAATCTTGAATAATGTGAATCATATTTCTTTGCATTCTGATAGCAATTCATTCAGCAAATAGTTCTAGAATTATATGCCACACTCTATAATGACTATAGGAGATGCATGAATTAAGTGATCATGAGCTTCATTTCATCAAGTCTTACTGGCACTATATGTCAGGAAGTGTACCTTAACTTAAAAAATCTTTACAATTAAACTCCCTTAATTCAGGGATGTGTGTTTGACTGTTTCTTATTTTAATTGTGTCATGTGAAACTTCATTAAGTCCCTAATTTCTCTGTTCTCTGATTTCTCAGAGAGAGAAAAGCAGGGTTAACCAAAATAGCAGAAAGAAATCTTAAATTATTTATTGCCAGCTCAAAGGCCTAAGAAAACAATAAAATCAAACAGCAATTTTCATGGACATCAGGGAGTTGTTTCAGAAATAAATTGAAATAAATTACTGAGCTTAACATAAATGTGTAATTACACATCTCTTCTGAGCTGTATGTGACCAGTGAAATTACTAGTGCCTTTTACAACATACTAGAAGGTGCTGTTTTTGCTAGCAATTGGATCATGAGAATTTTCCTATGTCTTTAAATAAAGATAGTTTTGTAGGATTTCACATGAAACAAGAGAAATCTAATTTTCAAAATACTTGGCTGTCTGTTTATTTTTTTTTTTTTTTTAGTCTTCAGAATACATATAATTATATCTCTGGGCATAAAATCATGTCCAATGGATAATAAAAAATGATACCCTTCTTTCATAATATTTGATGCAAGTAGATTCATATTACCACAAAATCATGGGATAGCTGTAGAAAAGATATTTAACTGACAAAGAATGTGATTAGGCGGGTTGACTCCAGTCATGAATTTGCAAGAGCTCAAGAATTAGTTATAATAATCCTAAATGGAACCTAGAATAATTTTTAGAAAAGTTGTTCATTATGTCTCATCAGAAAGTTTTTTTATTTGCTCACGTTGGCCTTCATGGTTCGTTTTTCAACAATACCATGTGCTTTTACAAAATATACATTTAAAGGCTATGAAAATTACTGTTATTCTGTTATTTCTCATTAGCTTTCTTAACCTATATTCACTGCTCTTACATTATTTGACCTTTTGCACCAGCCTCACCACATAATCAGAGGTAATGTCACCAATAAAAATAATACAGCTTCATTTATATATTGGAGCCAAGGATCTAACTTCACCTGTCAACATTAGCTTGTAAATTTTAATAATAAAGTTATATCTAATGATGGATATAGAAAAAGCATGATCAGTAACAGGCTCTGGAAAGATATGACACTTAAGAAGAACTTGGGTTATTGAATTTAATGATATTGTAAATGTTTATCATGCATCTAGTTTAAATGCACTGAGACTGTTTTAGAATCCAATTGTAAATAATTCATACATATAGATTTTAAAAGTCTAAAGGGACAAAGTGTAATATGCAATAGTTGTCTTATTATTTTTCACTTTATTTCTCTTGAGATTTCCATTTCCTGCATATATCAACAAACACCTTGAAATGAAATTTGACATACTCCAAAGAAACTTATTTTGAAAACACTTCACCCATTTACAAGTATGGTGCTGAATATTGTCTTAAGGGAAAGGGAACAGAAATAATATGGAAACTTGAAACATATAACACACTAAGACATCAGCCAAAGTGGTGACAAGCATTTGAGTAGGGTATAGTTAGAAAAATGGTTAAGTGTCAGGAAATTATGAGAGATCAAAATTAGTTAAGGAGTTAAAAGTTCAAATTTTTTGGATGAACCACCAGTAAGTAATTAATGTTCAGGATTTGAGAATAACCAAAATATTCAAAGAACAAAACACCACAGCTTCATTTATTGGTTTAAATAATATTTAAATATTCCACTATAGTACATTTTTTATAAGGTACTATTTAAAATGCTCCAGAAATATTAATTCCATCAGTCTTCATAATAATCCTATGAAATAGACATTACTTTTCTAGACCCAGAAGTTGGAGAAAATATTGCCCAATTTCACATACCTAAAAATAAAGGAGTTAGATTTAAACTTCATTTCTAGAAGCAGTGCCTGTAAGCACTGTGTATGATGCTTACTTTAATGGATTGTTATTTATCTATTTAAACCACCAAATACTGCTTCTTATTCTTAGCAACAAGGTAAGAAAAATAAATGAGACTCTTTCCTGTAGTCTCAGAGTTTTGCAAGGGATTCCCAGAGCTAAGACCAACACAAAGAAAGGGAAGAAATAAGGTTTGAGGACATGATTACAGGATATGCTAAAATGCTGGGAAAGTAGTGATCTGCATCAACGATGGCCTTACTTCAGCTTATATAAGTGGTTAAGTTTGAAGGAACAGAAATTACAGGAGAAAATATTTGGAGTATGCTCTTACAATGTTTTATGTATGAGAGAAAGGCAAATTAAGCAAATTGAGAAGAGGTTTCAAGAAAACTGCTCAGAAAGGTTGCCCTGTGTCTTTGGGTCTGAAGGGCACAGTGCCTGGTGTTGAAATCACACCTAAAAAAGTCAACAGGGTAAGAAGGTGAGCCTAGATCAGCCAAAGATGATGAAATTAAAAGACATCAATCTAGAGCAAGCTACATTTTCTCCAACCTAGCACCTTCTCCTAGCAGGAGAAAAATATACAGAAATGAAGAATTCCCATCAGAGAGACCAAAAAGAAGTTATAAGGTGTCACAATGAAAGGCATTGCCTATGTTGAGGGACTGAAAGGGAGAGGTTCTCAGTGGAAGATATGCAAGAAATATTTATAGTTCCTACTCTATGGAATACAATGCAGGTATATAAAGGAATGAGGGAGTTGGACATAAGCAAAAAAATGAAAAAAGCTAAAAACAAAATAATTTTTTATTATACTGTCTTTTATGAAATAAATGAGGGTAATATGAAAAAAATATATTCCAATGTCCATATATAGAAAAGAGATAGGGAAGTTGGATTTTTTCTGAATGTGCATTTAAAAAATTAAGTGGATGTAAATTGTTTTACATACATAAAATGACAAAATGAAATAAAAATGCTATAATATATATATTTAGGATATATGTATGTATGTATACATATATACACATATATATGCATGTGTATATATACATGTGTGTGTGTGTGTGTGTATACACATACTTGGAAACATGAGTAGTATTTCAGATTTTTTTTTCAGTGCAAGAATTTGAATTCAGGGCTTCATACATGGTATAATAATGCTACATACCCTAAATCTCCAGCCCTTAAATGATTTTTAAACATGGTATTTTGGCTAGAGATCCTTAGTGGGATTTATAGCAAGGACACAAATATAATAGTAAAGACACAAATAACGGTAAAAAATAAAAAAATTGAATTGAGTGTTCATAAGTTCATAATGATGTTGGCACAGGTGTTTTAAA
Organism: Glaucomys volans; assembly: GCA_020662805.1. Lineage (NCBI taxonomy): Eukaryota > Metazoa > Chordata > Mammalia > Rodentia > Sciuridae > Glaucomys > Glaucomys volans. The sequence goes on along the minus strand of JAJEJO010005002.1, from coordinate 39,464 downwards.
GTTATCATTCATATATATTAGCAAACAAAAAAGTATGTTAACATCTTAAGAAGCAAGCTTCTCAGAATAAGAAAAAGGTTAAAATAAAATGTAAAATAAATCTTAAATAAAATCCTTTTAATGTTAAATGTGATTGTAAATAAAAATATTCATTCATCTTCATTATCAAATATATATATTTATTTTATATATATTTAATTTCTCCATTCCACATATATTATATGTTAATATATATACTATATATTAATATATATGTGGAATGAGGAAATAGATATGTATATATATGGAATGGGGGATATGTCTTAATATATATTAATATATGTGTGGAATGGGGAAATATATATGTGTATATATATAAGCATATATATATATATGTATATATATATGGAATGGGGAATATACAATGCCCCAATATATCCATGGAAAGAGTCTAAAGAAACATCAACAATATGGTTTAAACAGAAGTCTCACAATAAAATTTTCTTTGAGAAATGACTGATTGCAAGCCTAAGACAGTAAAGTTTAAGATGAATCTAAGAAAACTTATTATACCCAACAGTAAAGAAGTTACAAAATCTATTGACATAGTGTCAACAAGACAGAGGAGCTAACCTGAAAGGGTCCCTACTGATCAAAAATAGGCTGATTTGAGCATCATTGATATTAACTGCAATGCACTGAGTAACATTAAATTGCATATATATATGTGTGTGTATAAATAACATCAATATGACTTTTTAAACAATAATGAAATAATGACAACAAACTTTACTGATCATTACGATAGATTGAATCATATGCCCTCAAAAGACACATTGAAGTTCTCATTGTTGGTACCTGTGAATCTGGTCTTCCTCAGAAATAAGACTTTGCAGATGCAAACAAGTCAAAAAGAAGGTCATATGTGATAGGGTGGTCCATAAATTGAATGATTGGTGTGCTCACAGGGAGAGGGAGATACAGAGACACTCCATCTGAAGGAAGAGTTATGCAAAGATGGAACAAGAAATTAGGGCAATACAGCTAAAAGCCAAGGAACAGTAATCATTTTATTGTCAATAACTAAAAGAAGCTAGGAAAAGGAAAGGAAAGATTTTTTCTGGAGCCTTCAGAGGGAATGTGACCTTGACAACACCTTGATTTTGGAGTTCAAACCTCCAGAAATATGAAAGAATAGATTTTTGTTGTTTACAGCTATTCTGTTTTTGTTCATTTGTTACAACTAGGTAACTGATAGAATCATCTTTGCAGGTTGTTAAAACACATTTATTATCCTAAATACTGATAGAGAAAACAACTATTTTCTTCCTTTTCTATATGAATTTTATTTTCAAGTCAATAATAGCTCACGAGGAAAAGTTTCCCTTTATAGAACAATCCAGGATAACAAATGAAGAATTTGGGTAATTCTGACTTGTTTCTACCCCTTAATAAGTCTAGGAAATGGAACATCAATGAATGCTAAAACTATTTTTTGACAAGTTAATGGGAGAACTTGATAATGAATGGAAACAGCTTACAATACCGAATTCATTGATCAATCTTGACATCACTAAAATCGTGACAACCCTACATATATAACTCGAGAGGGCACACAACAAGAAACACAGAGTACCATATATGAAGTATTGTCAAAGAATTGAAACTAAATCAAGTTGGTCTTGAGACGCTACTAATGGTTTACAAGAAAAATATAGGAAAGAAAAATACTTGAATGTACATATTCACACTCAGTCAAATCCAGAATATTGACATTCTATAGGACAACAATATCCAGGTTGTTCAACAAATATATTCTTTTTGAAGAGTGAGGGAAGAGAAATAATGAGAATATATTAATCAAATACAATGTTTGAATCTTGTTTGGATCATGTTATAGAAAAATTGACTAAAATATTTGAGGCAATTCAGGGAATTTAAATATGATCTGCTATTGAATGATATTTAGGAATTAAAGTTACTTTTCTTAGAAGTGAAGATGCTATTATCATGCTTTTTAAAATATCTTATCAATTGAGAATAATATTGTAGTATTCAAGAGTGAAGTGATAAGTCCTGGATTTGCTTTAAGTATTCCAGTTAAGACAGGCAAAAAAAAAAAAAAAGAGAGAGAAAGAGAGAAAGAAAGAAAAGAGAACAAAAGAATATGGACGGCCAGGCACAGTGGCACACCCATGTAATTCCAGTGACTAGGGAGGCTGAAGCAGAAGGATCCTAGGTTCAAAGACAGTCTTAGCAAGGCCCTAAGTAACTTAGTGAGACCCTGACTCAAAATAAAATATAAAAAGAGCTGAGGATGCGGTTCAGTGGTTAAGCACTACGTGTCTCTGGATTCACACACACACACACACATGGGCTAGTGATATAGTTCAGTGGTAGAGCACATGCCTAGCATGTGTACAGTCCTAGGATTGATACCCAGAACCACAAAGAAACAACAAAAAGAACAATAACAAAAACCCAAATTAAATAAATAGTAAAAGTAAGGGGGTACAGAGAAAACAATACTGATATAGTGTTTTTAATTGTCAAAGCATGAAATCTGTCTAAAGTTTCATTTACTATTTTCTTTACTTTTGTTTGTTTGAAAATTATTACAATAAAAGAAAACACTTAAAATGTCTTATAAGTAGATGCAGTAATTTTCTATTTGCCACCCATAGTACTCCTAATGCCAGAAATTAAACATCCAATTTTTTAAGACTATTCCCTTTTATGCTAATCCCACCTCCCATCTCTGCCCCTTTTTTGGATTGTTAAGAAATCACACTGAGGGGCCTAGAAGAATGAGAAAATGTGAAAAACAAAACACAGCCTCCTCTTCCACAGTGGGTTTCTAAACCTGAAATAGGGTTAAGCCAGGATAAGAAGACACTTTAGGTGTATATATAATCTGAAGTTTTGGAAACTCTCCACTAGGAAATTAACTTACTAAAATTTGACTTCTTTTTGTGAATAAAAGTAGTTGGGAAGGCTGTGGGATTTGGCCTGCATTTCATTCATCAGTGTCGGAGGCAAGCTTCTCTGAAAAGCAATCCCTTTAGCAAGAATTCATATGCAGGGGATTTATTGGAAAGTGTTCTTGGGAACAACCTCTGTGAGGAGTAAAGAACAAAAAAGAGAGTAGTGGGAGAGGTTGAATTGTAATGCAGTAGCAACAAAGGCCTTAAACATTTGACAGCTGTGAAACTGGGATAAACCTTGAAAATTTTCCCAGTGATACGTAACAACTGAACCTTTCTAACCCAGGCATGAACCAGTCATTAGGCACAAGTTGTCCTTGGGAAGGGAGAGTGGCCTTATTCAAGAAAATGCTTTCATTGGTACTCAGCTATGAGCCATCAGCATCTATACTCCTGGCCAGTAAAGAAATAAGCACCTTCATTTAGTAAACAGATTTGGAAAGTACAATGCAAAGGGGAAAGAAAGACAAAACTTTTTGAAAGCTCACCCTACAAAGTCAAGTGTATTCAAAGTAATAATTGCATGAATATACATAAATACAATATGAATACATTTTCATATTATATGTATAGTGAGATAAAATATCATAGATTGCCTACTGTTCAGGGTTAGAGAAGGAGTAGAATACAATATTATTTATAAAATTATTTGTGAATGATAAATTACCACAGAGAGCATCATGACGTTGTGGAAAGATTAAAATCCAGGCAAAGATTGGTTGCCATTGTGACTCTATTCTAACTAATTACGTGGGAATCACAGTTCTCCATCACCAAAATCAGAAATCCACAGCAACAGTGATTCTTTAAGACAATAGTTTTCAAGCTTTAGTGTGCATTATAATTCTCAGTGAAGCTTCTCAAATGCAGATGACTTAGTATCTCTGCAGGTAGCATGTATCTCAGGAGAGTTTTAGAAATATTGCTGTAAGAGCCTTTCCAACTTTGAGTTCATGTTGTCATATATTCATTATTAACTGGGACTAATATTTAACATCCAGTGCTCTAGAAAACTCTTTGTTGGTTGAAAATAGAATGCTATATAACATACTTCATGAAATTATGACTCAACTTTTTAAATTCAGATGAGCTTGAGCTTTATAATAATAGTACACAGTAGTGATTGCTCCAAATTGATTTTAAGGTTATCTACTGCTTCATCTCCCCTTTCTGATTCATATTTAGTCATGAGTTATTTTCTCAGTGTTGAAGATCATAGGCTGATCACTATAACATCTGATGGACCAGAGTTAATCCAAATAATTTTATAAGAGGATAATACATTGAATTTTAAATTTTCAAATGATACGAAAGTAACTGTGATAGTAGAGATGAAGTCTCATGAAGAGTACGTACATAAGTCATTTTGCTGTCAAAGGGAAGCATACTGAGAGTGGGACAAAAGAGTAAAATAATTTACATATCAAATAATGGTCAAACAGGAGATTAATATGTTACTTTTACTGAGAAAACCTTAGATTACATGCAGAATATACCAAATGGAAAATAAGTAGATGTTTTCTATCTTAAAGTTGTGGATAATTGCTCTAAAATAGAAGGCATGAAGAACTGGAACTTCCTGGACATACAAATTAAAACCCAAAAGATGCAAAATTGCTATTTTTAAAGTGACTGATTTTAAGAAATTTTGGTGGTAGCCTAAAAGGGCTTTTGATTCAGAGTCATACAACATTTTCCTTAATGAGTTTTAACCAATATTTTTACTTAGACTACTCCATGAGTTTTTCACTATTTCAGAAATTCTTATGGTGCCAAAGGGAACACCTTGAGTAGCACTCCTCTCTCTTAGTTCACGAGTCAAAAATCCCAAAGAACCTTATGATTTATGACAAGTAAATTGTACAGTTCTCCCATATCTAATTTTGAAAGCCAGAAAATAATTAACTTCCACTAAACCTGATTATATCTGTTGTTATATATTTAAAATTTTATTGAATCTTTGAAAAAAAACTCTATCATAACTTAATTAATTCTTATAAAGTTAATCTATCTGTGCAGCCACTCTTTAGATCAGAAAATGGAGCACTGACAGAGCTTCAAAGCACTCTTAAATACTTCCCAGTCACTACTTCTACCCTATCCCCACAAGCAAACATTATCCTGGACTTCCAATAGTTTACATTATTGTCACCCTTTTAAAAACTGTATACAAATGAAATTATACAGTGTGAACAATTGTGATGTGTTCTTTTCACCCAACATTAAGTTTGAAAGATTCATCCATGTTATTGTATGTATTACATACATTATATCTCCATATTCATTTTCTTTGTTACATGGTATTCTGTTGTATGAATAAACATCAACTGCTCCAGTTTTCTATTTATGGATATTAGATTTGATCCCTATCCCATGATGGTGAATGATGTTACAAACATTCTTTTGAATGATTTTTTGGGTGCTTATCAGCTATCCTTTTGAGTAAGAGGATATTATGAAGGATCCAATTGAGGAAATCAAAAGGAAAATGATGTTTAGGTGGCTAGAAATAATATCTTTTCTGTGGTGCTGAGTCTCAAACCTAGACACTTGCACATGATAGGTAAGTTCTCTACCACTGAGCTACATTCCCAGTCCTAGAACTAATACATCTATTGATACCAACTGTATATCAATGTTGTCCTCATTTTCAGTCCATTATTTGACTAAATAAGTTATATGTGCTCCGAATTCATCATTTTCCCTTTTTCAAGAGAAACCTAATTAACTCCACAATGAATTGAATTGTTGTCATTAGAATGTAAAACTTAACTTCTGATCATTCTGCACAGGTGTATACTTATTTATTTTTTATAATGTTGCCAGAATTCTGTTAACATATTTATCTTTTTTACAAAAAGTAAATATCTGCAAAGTGAATAATATTTTATCCAATATTGAAAACTGATTCTATAGGAAATCATTAAACATTAAATTTTGAAAGAAAATATTAAGAACACTAGGAAATATTTAAAATAATACTACATATATTTTATTGAATATGTATCCAATTTTGTATGAATGTTTGCTGGACATCAAAATCTGAGTTTGGATGGTGGTTTCATTACTTATCAGCTATGTAATTCTGGAAAGTCATTTCGCTTCTAAAGTCATCTGTTTTTTAATGTGTAAAATGTGATGGGGAGACCAAATTCATTTGAATGCTTTAAAAATCAAATGCTATAATGTATACAAAAGCACCTAGGACAGAGCATGAAATGTATGATGTAATAAAATACATTACATATTGTTTATTTTTTAAGTTACTAAAAGAAAAATATAGAAGAGTTTAACTGAATTTATAGTCACACACTCAATTTTTTCAGTGCCATTCTACAATGTTGTATAACTGTACATGTGACACCTTTGATTACTTAGTTATTTCCTTAATACCACGAAAATTTCTGATATTAATTAAAATGATGAAGGAAAATGAAGGGACATATTTAACAGAAAATATATTCAATGGGGATAATAGCAAGTATCTTATTTACACAGTGTGTTATTAGACATGCAAGAGATGCCAGATTGGAAGAGTGTACAACATTTGGGAAACCACTAATAAATTTATCAACATAATCTGTTTTCAGCATCTTCACAACTGGACCATTGAGCCAAACTGGTAAGTGAACCATTACAAGAATGAACTATATCTTTAGTTTCCAAAATAATGGTTGTAGCTTTTGACTATGACATTGTGAGAGTAATTCATATCTAACTTGCCCTCTTCACATAAACAGCTATAAAACTAGGAAAATATATGAAACAGCTTATGTAGAAATTTGATATCAGGTTGTACAGGAATTCAATGCCTGAAATGACAGAAATACATGAGCCATGTGATTACCTTAGCTTTTATTCAGAGTCACTTTCTTAATTATAATAAAGTGGTGAAGAATCCATGCAAAGAACAGCACTTTGCTGAATTAAAGAGACAGAGTTTTGAGTTTGGTGATACCTGGATGTTTGGCAATAACTTGGAAAGAGTAAAAGAGAACAATGAGCCAGACGAGAATGACTTACAGAAATTTGCATAGGGATCCTCTTGAGTTTTGGATCAAAAAGATATTTACTCTTTGAAGCAAAAATATAATATTGTGTTATAGGATTTATGATACCTGTAGAAATAAAGTGCAAGGAAACAATAGCAAAAAAATGGGAAAAAGAAATAGAATATACAATTATGAAACTTTATGTAGTAAAGTATCAAAATATTTAAATATATAATAAATTAAACAAGCATACTATAAGCTTTAGAAAAATTATTAAAATTAAAATTAAATTACATAGGTAATACACTAATAAAGGAAATAAAAGGTCAAACTACAAAATTCACAATGTATCCAAATTAGGTCATAAAAGATTAAATTAACAAAAAGATTAGAGAAAACAATAATGTATAGCAACATGACAGTTTAAATGTAAACATTAATTTCATTTGATACAAATGATATAAAATGTTAATGATAAACAAAGATTATCAGATTGTGTTAAAATGGAACAGAAAACATAAATTATGCAAAATACACATTAATTATAAAGAGGTTAAAAGTAAAAAGAAAGAAAAGATATTCCATACTAACACTATAAAAATAAAACTGGAGTAGCTGTGGGTCTTAATATGGGACAAATGATAATCTCAGGACAGGAATTACAATAGATAATGCAGACATTTAATTTTGATGAAATTAAGAAGTCCTAAATACCTTTTTTTTTTGGTGTTAGTTTTTTTTTTTATTTACTTATTGATTCATTAAACACAAATGGAGTACAGCTATTGTTTCACTGGTTGTACACAAAGTAGAGTCACACCATCTGTGCGTTCATGCATGTACACAGGGCAATGGTATATGTCACACATTCTGTTATTATTCTTACCCCCCACCCCGCCCACACCCCTCCCTTCCCTCTATGCTATCTATCCTTCCTCCATTCTTGCCACCCTTCCCCCCGCATTATGCATCATCATTCATTTATCAGAGAGACCATTCGGCTTTTGGATTTTGGGGATTGGCTGAACTCACTTAGCATAACAGTTTCCAACATCATCCATTTACCTACAAATGCCATAATTTTATTCTTCTTTATGGCTAAGTAATATTCCATTGTGTATATATACCACAGTTTCTTTATCCATTCATCTACTAAAGGGCATCTAGGTTGATTCCACAATCTAGCTATTGTGAATTGAGCAGCTATGAACATTGAGGTGGCTGCATCACTGTAGCAATCTGATTTTAAGTCCTTTGGGTATAGGCCAAGGAGTGGGATAGCAGGGTCAAATGGTGGATCCATTCCAAGTTTTCTAAGGAATCTCCACACTGCTTTCCAGAGTGG
>JAJEJO010005002.1:0-21576 GCA_020662805.1 Glaucomys volans | reverse complement strand
GTCTCCGCCTGGGAGGTTGCTGGCTAGTGCCTGAGTCGTGGCCAGTGACTTCAAAGCCGCTGCTGGGGATCCGCACTCACTTGTTGGCTGGCGCAGACCCAGGTCTGTGGCTCCGAAGCAGCTGCAGGGTCTGGCGCTCCCGGGTGGTAGCTGCCCGTGGCGGGGCTGAGCCCAGCCCGGCTGAGTTGGTTCTGGAGCGGCACCTGGGGACCCCTTATATGTGCTTTGAATATAAAATCTCGATGAGAGCCATATTCCTGCTGTTTGAATCCTGAGCAAGTAGGAATCCACGGAGCAAGTAGGAATGCAGCCTTCCTCTAGCCCGCCATCTTGAATCACTCGTCCTAAATACCTTAAATGCAGTTGCACAAAAGTACAGAATTTTAAAGCACACAATGGGAAAACTTAGTGAAATTAGAAAAAAATAGACAATTCCACAGTTGCATTTGGAGATCTTAGCAATAGTTCCTCTGTAATAGAATAGGTAAAAAGGAAGATATAGAAAACTTGATGCAATTAGCATTTACAAAATACTGTATGCCAAAATAGCATAATAAACAATATATTAAAATGTTCATGAATCATTTACCATGACAGACTATATGCAAGAACAGCAAATCTCAATAAATTGTAAAAGATGGAATATATAACAAATATCTGGACATTTTTGGAATGTTTGGGAAGTAAACAGTACACTTTGAAATAAACCATGGATAAAAAAAATCACAAGAGAAATTAGAAATATTTTAAACTGAATTAAAATGAAAAGGGAACAAAATACAAAAATTTATAGAAGCCAGAGAGAAGAGTGTTTAGTAAGAAAATAACAGTTTTAAGTGCATGTTTTGGGGTTGAGGTGCTGGGGATTTAACTCAGACGTGCCTTACCACTGAACCACATCCCCATCTCTTTTAATTTATTTTTATTTTCTTTTTAGACAGGGTCTTATTAAATTGCTAAGGGCCTCGTGAAGTTGCTGATGATTGCCTCGGATTTGAGATCCTTCTGTCTTAGCCAAACAAGCTGCTGAGATTACAGGTGTGTGCCACTATTCCCAGGTTATGTACATATTTTAAAAATGTATAAATTTGTGATACATATCAAAAAGTTAAAAATAAATGAAATAGCAAATTACACCAAACATAAGAAAAAAGGAAAAACATTAGGAATGATAATAAATGAAATAGAAAATGGACAAATGAAGAAGATCTTTTGAAGAAAATCAGTAAAAGCTGGTTTTTCAAAATTGGAATATTTTGATAAACCTCTAGCTAATTGATCAAAGAAAAAAGAAGACTCAAATGTGAAATTTCAGAAAGAAAAGAGAAAACATTTTTACTAGCCACATAGAATTTAAAATAGAATATTATAAAAAATCATGTCAATAAGTTTGACATATGAAGTTAACATATTTTAAAATTAATTATATCACTAAAAGTAACTCAATATTAGAAAATATGAATAGCCTTATGTTTATCAAAAATATAAAATTATAATTTACAACATACTTAAAAACAAAACTCCATACCTAAATTGCTTCACAAATACATTCTTGGAAATAATCAAGAAGAAATATCACCAGTACTATACTTCTGTTTTCAGATCATAGAAAACGATATAATACTTTTCAACTGATTCTAGGAGTTCAGTGTTATCTTTATACCAAAACTAGACAAAAGCATTATGAGAAAAGAAAACTACAGAGTAGTATCCCTCATGAAACCAGAAAAAAAAAACACTAACAAAATATTTGTAAACCAAGTACAGGAAATATATTATATAGATAATACATCTTGTCCAAGTGAATTTATCCTAGGATTTCAAATTTGATTAACATTTTAAAATAAATCATATATTTTCCATATTAACTTGATAAAAGAAAGAAAAAATCATACATATTCCTTTTCTTTTATTATGAATGCATATCAATTATAAAAGTTAGTGTGTTTCACTATAACATTTGCATTCATGAATATATTTAGTCTTGATCATGTCTACCTTCTATCTTCTTCTCTTTCTTCACAGCTCCAGCCAGTCCACTTCTTATTCACTAATTGACCCTCTTCTACTTTCAGGTCAAATTTTCTTTCATTTTTTCCACATGTGATGCTTGTCTGTATTTGGTTTATTCTGCTTAACATTATGTCCAATTTTTCCTGCAAATGACATGATTTCATTCTTCTATGGTCTTTATCAATTCATCTGTTGAAGGGCACCTAGACTGATTTCATATCTTAGCTATTGTGAAAAGTGCCTCAATATGTGTATGCAGATATCTCATCAGTATGCTGACTTCTTTTCCTTTGGATATTGTTATGGTTTAGATATTGGGTGTCCCCCAAAAGCTCATGTGTGAAAATTCAGAATTGAAATGATTAGGTTATGAGAGCCTTAACCCAATCAGTTAATGAATCCCTTGATAGGAATTAGCTGAGTGGTAATTGAAGGCAAGTAGGGTGTGGCTTGGGAGGAGGTGGGTCATTGAGGGTGTTCTCTTAGGGTATATATTTTGTATCTGGCAAGTGGAGATCTCTTTAGCTCTCTGTGATTTCTGATCATCATGTGAGCTGCTTTCCTCTACTACACTTTTCCACCCTGATGTCCTGCCTCACCTCCAGTCCTGAGGAATGGAGCCAGGTGTCTGTGGACTGAGGCCTCTGAAACTGTGAGCTCCCAAATAAACTTTTCTTCCTCTACAATTGTTCTTTTCAGGTCTTTTAGTTACAGCAGCAAAAAAGCTGACAAAAAGTTATATATACCCATGTGTGGGACTGCTAGTTCTTATGGTAGCTCTTATTTAATTTTTTGAGAAAACTCCATCTTGTTTTCTGTACTAATTTACATTCCGAACAATAGTGTGCAAGGGTTCCTTTTTATTCACATCCTCACCAGCATTTGTTTTGTTTTGTTTTTATAATAGCCATTCTAAACAGAGTGAGATAGAATCTCAGTGTAGTTTTGATTTGTATTTCCTGATGACTAAAGATATTGAAAATGTTATCATATATTTATTGGCCAGTTGTATTTCTTCTTCTGAGAGGTGTCTATTCATATCATTTGCCCAGTTTTTGATTGCATGATGTGTTCTTTTGTTGTTGAGTTTTTGGAATTGTTTATATATTCTGGATATTTATCATCTGTAGATGAAGAGCAAGCTTGCAAAGAATTTTTTTCTATGTTGTGGGTTGTCTTTTCACTGTTATTTCCTTTGACTATACAATGAGTTGTGAGGGGTCTGAAGGGTTTTTTTCCTGTTTGGACACTGGTGCAGGTCCTAGTGTTTCATGTGGATTTGCAGTGGGTGGGCTCACAGCTCTCCCTGTCTGGTACTCGTCTCCAGTCTTGTCATCAAAGTGCAATCTGATACAGTGTGGAAATGATTGACACTGAAACATTCTTAGGTGTGGTGTCCACAACAGTTGTGTTATTTCTGCCTGCAGTTGTTGTAGGGGAGTGTGTCTAGGAGCAGGCTATCACATATTCCTTTGCCATGCCTGTTTCAAGATGGGTTCTCAGCTGGGGTCTTTAGTATCTACTTTTATTTAAGATGAATCATCTGCCAAGGTTTGAGCAAGACTAGGTCTTGACTGAAGCAAAGTTCAATTGTTCTCAGGTGAGCTAGGAGTGTGTTTCAACAGCACTCAGAACATTCTACCAATGTGAATGTAGTTCTGGGTGCAATCCCAAGCATTGACAAAAAAATTAACCAGCTAAACAAATAAAATAAAAACCAAATAAACACAACAGTAACAACAACAAAAGCAGAAAAGATAGGCATAAAATTAATAGATAAAATAACAAGTTAAAAAAGATAATAGAAATAACAAAATTAAAAAGGAAGAAAAATAATAATTGGAAAGTGGAAAAAGGAAAAAAGAAAAGCAGACAAAAATTTAAAAAGGCAAAAAGTAACTAAAAATCTTAAAATTAAAAAGAGGTGAGAAAATGGAAAAACAAACAAGCAAAAAACATCTACCATTACCAACAAAAAGTACTAAAAAATTAAAATTTATTTCCTATCAAGGTATTTAATGAAGGGATGAGAGTGGATGCTTGCAACCCATAGTGATCAAAACTGCTCTCCCAGTCTTCTTAGGCTGTGCACCTTATGGACAAAACAAAGCCTGGGAATTATTCATCCACTTCTACTTTCCTTTGTGGTGCTTCCCTGGTGACTAGCAGGATTAATTTGTAGCTGCAATTTGTTGGAATTTTCAGCTGTTTTGCTGGCTGGAAGGGACTAACACACAAAGTGGAACTATCAGAGTAAAAATTGTCTCCAGAGCTTTTTCAGCTTCAAACTCCATGGGCAAGCTAGCACTTACGTTGAAACATGTCAGCAAGATAGTGGGGAATGCAAGACTGCCCTAAAATTATCTCCAGAGAATTTTTGACTCTGTGCTTTGAGGGCAGGGTTAATACTGGCTCTGTGGTGAATCTCCACATGCTCCCTGGGGTAGAGAGGAGCAAAAGAGTCATTGTAGATCTGTGCTGGGAAGAAGTTAGTAAAACCTAAGATCTCAAGGATATGTTCATGAAAAAATATATTCAATATATATATATATATATATGTGTGTGTGTGTATATATATATATATTCAATAACATTAACCACCAGAGAAATGGTATTTCAAATCATGATGTAATACAATTTTACACTCATTACAACTGCTAACATTAAAAAAACTAGCAAAACTTAGTATTCATGATGATGTGGAACATTTCATTTCTCATGCCCCTGATGGGAGTGTAAAATGATACTTTTACTTTGACAGTTTCTTGTATCTGTAACACAAAATATATACTTAACAATTACCATATGACCCCAGCAGTTTTGCTCCTAGCCATTAGCTAGGACAGAAATAAAAATGCTGTACATACAAAAGCAGGTATAGAAATGTTTTTAGCATCTTTATTTACAAGATCCCCAAATCTGGAAATGACTCAAATATCCATCAACCAGTGAGTAGATAAACAAATTGTTTCCATAAAATATATGACACAGAAATAACCAAGGAATACACAACAGAAACATACAACATAATTGGATTTATAAAACATTGTACTTATTGTGGAATGAATATTTGTGTTCCTCCAAAATGAATATGTTGAAACTCTAATCTCCAAGTGTGACTATATCTGAAAATGGGACCTTGAAAGAAGTTGTTACGATTAAATTATTTTATAAGGGCATGTCCTGATCTCATAGGATTAATTAGTTTCCTTATATGAAGGAAACTAATAAGAAGAGACATCAGAGAGCCTCCTTGCCCCCCCTGCTCTCCTCTATAGGCATGTGTACCATTGAAAAGCCATGTGAGGAAAGTTATGGTTGAGATATGAGGTGTCCCCCAATAGGTCATGTGTGAGAAAATACAATTATCTTCAGAGGTGACATAATTAGATTATGAGAGGTATAAACTGATAAATGGATTAATCCTCTGATATGGATTAACAGGGCAGCAACTATAGGCAGGTAGGGTGTGATTGATGGAAGTAAATCACTGTAGGTGTGACTTTGGCTCTATATTTTGTGCTTGGTGAGCTAAGCTGTTTCTCTGCTTCCTGATTACCATGTCCTGAGCTGCTTTCCTTTGCCACACCCTTCTACCATGATGTTCTCCCTCATCTCAGGCCCAGAGTTATGGAATCAGTTAATCATGGACTGAGTCTCTGAAACCATAAGTCAAAATAGACTTTTCCTTTTCTACGTTGTTCTTATCAGATCTTTTGGTCACAGTGACAACAAAGCTAACTAAAACATGGATATAATAAGAAGGAAGCCTGTCCAAGTCAGGAAGAGTCTTCACTACAAACCCTCTCCAAACTTGATCTTGGACTTTAAGCTTCCAGAATGTTGATAAAATAGATTTGTTTTTTTAAGCCATTAGGTGTATTTTTTTAATGAAAACCTGAACAGACCAATAAAAATCTTGTAAAATTAAGCCATATACAAAAGAATATATAATGTATACTTCTAGTTATATGATATTCTACAATAGGAAAAAAAACTATAATTACACAAATCAGATCAAGATTGCCTGAAACTGGTGATGATGGAAAGGGAATTGAATAGGAAGGAGAATAGGGAAACATTTGTGGATGACAGAAATGTGCTAAATACAAGTATCTTCACTGGTTTATGAATTTATTAAAACTCAGAAATTTACTCTTAAAGTGTATATATTTTATATGCAAATTGCACTAAAATGTTTATTTGAAAAAAAGTAACTCAATTTGAGAATGAAATGAAATAGATTACATAGATCAAAGAATGAAATAATGAAATAATCACTAAATTTTCTCATTTTCATGATATATCTAAGATCTCTTTGGGAAAAGAAAAAAAGAAAAAATATCCATGGGAGTATGATCAAGACTCTTAGGAGCTTAAAAAACTTACCCTATGATTAACAATTGAGAGAAACTGAGTTGTTCAGCTTGGAACAGGGAAGACATGAGGGTGAGGTAAGGGACAGGTAATTTCAAAAATTGGATAACTGCCATGTTGGACTGGAAGTCTTTGTGATTGCAGAATGCAGACACAGTGACTAGATGAAAGTTACAATGGACTTTCAGGTTCAAAATGACAAAGTACCTTCAAATAGTTAGAGTTGTCTAACAATATCCATGACCCTAATTATAAATGATTTGGTGAGAATAAAGCAATGCCAATTACTGTCATTTACAAAATATTTTTGAATAATTACCATGCAGCATATGAATAATGTAACATATCATTAAATTTGTGCCAATTTGACTTTGATGTGAGTTTTATCATGGCTGTAAACCTTATTTTTGCATTCTCAGTTTTCTAATTCTTACTCATACAAAGCATGATTCTCCACTCATAGGTTAAAATAATTAGAATATTGCTCAGTAATATACTCTTGTATACTGCAATATACAGCAATATACTGTGGAAGAAGTTAAAGATTCACTGGACATTTCTGTGATGGGCTAATTTTGAGTATACTTTACATCAAATAGATATAACTCTTATTGTAAATATTCATCACAGGCTGGTAGTATTATAATGATACCACAAATTAGAATAAATTATATTACAATAAGGAGTTCAAGTTATTCATTATAACACTTTGTATTACATTGTAAAATTTGGCTGGGCACTATGGTGCATGCTTGTAATTCCAGCAACTCTGAAGGCTGAGGCAGACAGACCACGAATTTAAGGACAATCTCAATTTAGTGTGTCTCTGTCTCAAAATTAAAATAAAAGTGCTGGGGATGTAGCTCAGTGGCAAAGCGCCACTGGGCTCAATCCCTAGTACCAAAATAAAATCAAATTAAAATTTAAAATATGGATTTACTCAGACCAGATGTCAGGAAAAAGAAAAACAGCTATTATCCTTTGTAATCAGAAAGAAGATGGTAAATCATACATAAGTTGTACAACTAATTTGTTTGTTACTCTTATTTTGAAGTTAGACACAATTGTCCAGCAAATGTAGATGGATCACATATATATGCATGTGTATAGATGAGTCACAAATATACTATGCCACACGTTTCTTTTTAATTTGTGTCTTTATCATCTCGACCACTTTAAAGTATTATGCACATTCGTATCATTGTGCATTGGACAATTGGGTGGCTTCCAAGTTTTAACTTGTGAACATTGTGCTATGAACATGTGTGTACACATAGCTTTTTGAAACCATGATTTCAATTCTTTTGGGTACATACCCAGAAATAGAAGTGCCAGATCATATGTTAATTCTATTTTTAATAATTTTCAAAATTGTCACTTTTTCACATAGCCTATACCATTTTACATTCCTATGAATGCAGGAGAGTTCCAATTTCCATGTTTCCCTTTCTCACCAAATCTTGTTATTTTCTGTTTTTTGATGGTATCCATCTAGTTGATTGTGAGGTAATATCTTAATAAGGTTTTGATTTGCATTTCCCTATTGATTAGTGATGTTACACATGTTATCAGGTGGTTAATGACCATTCCTTCATCTTCTTGAGATAAATATCTATTCAAGTTCTTTCCCAAGCATCTGTAGAGAAACAGAAGTGATATTTGTATACACAGATGGAGAGAGACATAGAGAGGAGAGAAAGTCAGTTCTGTAAATCTGAGTTCTGTGTCCACAGATTCAACCAAATGCAGATGGAAGATATTCAGAAAAAAATGCAGACATAGTTTCCTTATCAATATACCCTGAATAATATAGTATAACAACTATCTATGTAGTGCCATAATTTGAATCTTAAGTTTCCCCCAAAAGCACATGTATTGTAAAGCTTTCTAGCCAGCCTTTAAACATATTGGGAGGTAGTGGAAAAAGAGTCTACTACCTAGGGCTGTGGCTCAGTGGTAGAGTGCTTGCCTAGCATCTGTGAGGCACTGGGTTCAATCCTTGGCACCACATATAAATAAATAAAGAAAATAAGGTCCATCAACAACTAATATACATATATATACATATATATATAAACCATATATATATGGTTTAACTTCCTTTGACTTTAGAGAGAGAAAGAGCAAAGTGAAAGGAAGTTAAATCACTGAGTGCATATCTTTAAAGGGGATGTTGGAACAACAGTGTCTTCCTCTTCCTTTGCTTCTTGGCCACCATGAGGTAAAAAGCTTTCTTCTACCATGCACATACATCTTAGTATATGGTGCCACCCATAGACACAATCCACAGAAACAGTGTTAAGTGACCATGGAGTGAAATGGCATATCTTTCATCTTTTTATGTTAATTACTTTAGGGATTTTTGGCACAGAGACGGAAGACTGACTACTATACATAGCATTTCCATTGTGTTAAGTATTGGATGTTATAAGTAATGTTGACATGGTATGTTGCACTCATTTGTACTACCATGAAATCTTTACTTCTCAATCTTGTATACAAAGATAATCTCAACAACCTAGTCAAACAACATTTGAAGATATGTACTTAATTTAACATGATAAGTTTTAAGTGATCTAATTTTGGCTTGTAGAGCTCTCCACATATTTCTAAGTGTTCTTGAATCCTTATATTAATAATCTACAATGTTCCCTGGGTCTGATGTCAATCTCTATGGTCAATCTTGGATTGTTGAAAAAGGGTCATTTCTAGTCTTGGGTATATTTGGTTTCTTACAAGTGTTACATGGTCACTATTTAAAAGATATTCAAGATCTGCAATGTCTCATCATACCCTTGGATACATTCAGTTAGGTATGCAGTCTCACATTTAATATCATACTAATTTATGATAGATTTTATATCAAATATATGACATACTTATGTAAACATTTGAAAACCTTTATAAGGGAACATCATGGTACAATGAAATGAGATGGTTTGCAAGTTTAGGGATATATTTACGCAAAGAAAGTTATATTTATATTTATTTTAACAATTTAGATTGGTGAGCCTCCACAAAGGAGGTTGAAGGTTCAAGTCATGTTTCCCTTATTATAGAAGTCCCAAATCATTTCAAAAATTTGTTTCTTAGTCCATTTATTGATTAGGTTCTTTGTATTTTTGGTGTAAAGTTTTGTAAGTTCTTTATAAATTATGGAGATCATTGTTCTGTCTGAAGTGTGTGTGGAAAAGATTTTTCCCACTCTGTAGGTTCTCTTTTCACATTATTGATTGTTTCTTTTGCTGAGAAAAAGCTTTTTAGTTTGATTCTGTCCCATTTATTGATTCTTCCTTTTATTTCTTGTGCTCTGGTGGTCATGTTGAGAAAGTCATAGCTGCTCAATTCACAATAGCCAGATTGTGGAACCAACCTAGTTGCCCTTCAATTGAAGAATGGATAAAGAAACTGTGGTATATATACACAATGGAATATTACTCAGCCATAAAAAAGAATAAAACTATGGCATTTGCTGGTTAATGGATGGAGGTGGAGAATATCATGCTAAGTAAAATAAGCCAAACCCAAAAAACCAAAGGCTGAATGTTTTCTCTGATCAGTGGATGCTGATACATAGTGGGGGGTGTTATGGGGGGATAGGAAAGAATGGAGGAAGTATGGATGGTGTAGAAGAAAATGGGATGGAAGGGGATGGGGGAAGGGAAAATAGTAGGCTGAGACAGACAGTATTACCCTATGTATATGTAAGATTATATGAACTGTGTGAATAAAAATTAAAATTAAAAAAAAATTAAAAAATATTTGTTTCTTTTTTGAATATATCCTTCCTTTGGCTACTTTAATACATATCTCTCCCTTTGTTACTATGGGAACACTGTTCTACCCCTCCTGACAGGAGTGTGTCTATTTTTCATGTGTATTGGAATAAAATACATGGCTTAGGAATCACTGAACTGTGGCAATCACTTTTGAATCTTTTTTTGCAGAGAAATAGATTTGAATGATAACTGTGATGATATTAGCTGTGGAATCTCAACTAAATTGCTTCCTGTAAAGTTTGGTTTTCTTTCTAGTGATGCAGGATAATAGCACATACTTTGAAGGTTATTATGATAATTAGAGTTAGGTAAAATATATTACATATAGTAGGTACTCACTAACTGTATTATCAACAGTATCACCACCACTTGATTTTTAATTCCTTATGAATGTTTGGCCAACTGTTTTAATCAGCTTTGCATCATTGTGACCAAAAGACCTGACAAGAACAATTAGAGGACATAAAGTTTATATGGAACTCACAGTTTCAGAGGTCCTATCCCAGTCTGGCAAAGTCCATGGTTCTGGGCCTGAGGTGAGGCAACACATCATGGTAGAACGGCATGGTGAGGAAAGTTGCTCAGGACATGAAAGCCAGGAGGAGGGAGGGAGGAAAAGAGGGTGGGTGGGAAGGAGGGAGGGAGGGAAGGAGGGAGAGAGAAAGAGAGAGAGAGAGAGAGAATGAATGACCAAGAGGGGGGAACTATGCTCACCAGGGACAAAATATGAATCTCAAAGTCATGCCCCCCATGATTTACTTCTGCCAACCACACCTTACCTGCCTTGAGCTACCCTCAGTTAATCCATCAGTGAACTAATCCACTGATTAGGTCACACTTCTATAATCCTATCATTACCCCTCTGAATCGTCTTTCATTTTCTTGCACATGAGCTTTTGGTAGATACCTCCTATTTAAAGCATAATACCAACCCTTCCCTCACATGAAAGGGCACAATTCAAATCATTGTTGTATGTGAATGTGGGCCCAAATTATTCAGTTTTAAAATTTTAAAATTAAAATTGAAATGAGATTTTAAGAATGTTTATTTTAAAATTTTAATTTTTAAATTAAAATAATTCACAAAGATTTTAATCACCATTCTCTTATTCTCACTCTCAGTTGATAGCCTTCCTTCCAATTTTACAAAGAATAAAGAAGTAAGCAGAAGTGAATTTCTATAATTCTAACTACCACCTTCAACCTATACCACCATCTGTGTCCATTTTATCATCCCTTTTGTAGATGCACTGTTTTTAGAAGAGACTAACCCTCCACTTGCCTACTTGTCCATTAGACCCTGTTTCTTTTAGCATGTTCAAGGACAAGCTTTCATATGCATTCCTTAGTTTACTTCACACTATCAATTTTCCCTTCACTTTTGTTTTGGTCAGCTTTTGTGCTCCTGTGACTGAAAGATCTGACCAGAACAATTTTAAAGGAGGAAAAGTTTGAGGGCTCACAGTTTTAGAGGCATTAGTCCATAGAAGGCTGCCTCCATTCCTTGGGGCAGGTGAGACAGAACATCATGACAGAAGTGTGGTGGAGGGAGGTAGTTCATATGATGATCAGAAAGCACACAGAGACTCCACTTGCCAGATACAAATATATTCCCAAAGCCACACCCCAATCCCCACCTCCTCCAGCCACACTCTACCACTTCAGTTGCCACTCAGTTAATCCCTATCCAGAGATTAATTCACTGATTGTATTAAGACTCTCACAACCCAATCATTTCTCCTCTGAATTTTTTTGCATTGTCTCACATGTGAGCTTTTGGGGGATACCTCACATCTAAACCAGAACAATGTGAGATCATTTAACTACAAACATCCTCTTATCTCAAACACAAAAATCCCTCTTGGCCACACATTGGCTTAAGCTGCCCTCATATTTTGCTTCTCCTCTTAACAAAACTCTTCAAAAGAATGTTATTTTACTTACTATCTTCAGTTATTCTTTCATTCATTTCTCTCTGGCTCCTAATCCAATCTGGTATTTGCTCCTATTATTCCACTGCTGTTATTTTCTTATAAAAGTCACCTATTACCTTCATTTTACTATCCATTTCTTAATTCTCAGTACTCACATATCTTGATCTATCAAAGATGTTTTATACAAGTGATTACTCCTTCCTCTTGAAGCACATATTTCACTTGGCTTCTGCTTCTTGGTTTTCTTCCCATCTCACCTATTACTTCTCTCAGTGTCCTTGTTGCTTCTTTCTCTACTATCTGGCTTCTGTACTTTGAAGTGGTCCAGAGTTTAGTCCTTGGAACACTTTACCTTTTGTTTATCCTTATTTTCTTGGCAATTTCATCCAACTTCAGAATTTAAATGTTATCTATATTTTTATCTCATGTTTAACTTCAAAATCATATGTACAAGGGCCTAGCTGACCTCTTCAATGTGATATCTATTACACATTGCAAATCTTTTACATTTAAAATTTATCTTCCCGGGTTCTCCATCCTCAAACCTATCCCTTCTCAGTAAACAATAACTTAATTTCTAGAATTGTTTAAGTCAAAACCTTCATAGCCATCTTTGGTTCTTCTCTTTCAGTCTCATCCCACAGTGTACAAATATTTGGAAATCCTGTTGTTTCTACCTCCCATATCCGCAAACAACATCATACTGTCTCTACTGTAACCACCATAATCAAAGCCATTTTTATTCCTCATATTCATTGTTACAGTAGCTACTCTTTCCACCTATGTTTTATTTTTTTTTTTGTTTTGATTCATCATATACAAATGGTGTAAAACTTTTGTTCCTCTGGTTGTACACGAAATAGAGTCACACCATTTGTGTAATCATACATGTACATAGGGTAATGATGTTTGTCTCATTCCATTATCTTTATTTCTTATTACAACATCCTCATTATGTCATTCTGTTCTGAAAATCTTTTAATGGTCATAGCAATGAAAACAGGGTCATATGCAATCTGGCTCCCTTTAATTGGCTGATATCATCTGCTATTACTCTTCCACTCACTCTTATTTGGGCACACAAACCATTGTTTTGCTCCATGAATCTACCTAATATATGCCTGTCATTAGGCCTTTGCCCTGGCTTTTCCCACTACATATAATACAGATAAATGCAGATACTCTCCATCCCTTCTTTGCTTCATTATTTTTTTCTAGCACCCATCAGCAACTGACTTCCTATATATTTTACCTATGTATATTACTTGTCTTTCTCCCCCTTCCAGAATATATTTTCCATAAATGGAGTTTTGTTTGCTTTATTCTCAGCTACATTTTCATTGTCTACTACCATAATTGAGTAACTAAATAATTAATTATTATATATATAACTAAATAATTATTGGATAATGAAATGTTTAAGTTTTTCCTGAAGATAAAATAATCAGTAATTATGTGCAAAATTTTGGCGTTATTGTCCCATTCTCTTTTCCCCATATCTCCTTATTAAAGAATAGTTTATATGCAATAAAATATAAGGTTAAATTTATGAGAATTTTCAAATGTGTACAGTCATTTAACTACCACCACAATCAAAAGAGAATTGTATCATCCCTCAATTAATATAATTCCCTTTGAAGTGTACTCTTCTCCCACATTTTTAGGACCTGGCAAATGGTGAGCTTTTTGGATTGTTTTGAAATAATGTCATATAAATGTACTCATGTTATTATATGTATCATGGTGCTGCAGCTATTGTTTATTGCTCAGTATTATTTTACCATAATTTATTCATTTGCCATTTAAACATTTGCTTTCCTTTTAGATTTTGGTGATTACCAATTAATATGCATTTTTGTATCAATTTAAATTTTCACTTCATTTTGTGAAAACCTATGGTTAGCTTTCTGAGTTGTGTGGTAAGTTTATGGCTAATTGTGTAAGAAATTTCTGCTTGGAAGAACATGATCATGAATGGTGAGCTCCAGTTGCTCAACATCTTTGAAATTGAAATGGTCAGACATATTTTTAAACTTTTATGTTATGTGTGTACTTATAACTAATTTTATAGATTTAATTCTTCTTTCCCTAGTGGGTAAAAATATTAGACATAATTTCATCTGTTTATTTTCCATATGTTATATCTTTTATTTTAATTTTTTTTCAAATCCTTTGACCATTTCTTTCTTGCTTGCCTTTTTTTTTATTTTTTTTTTTTTGCGGTGCTGGGGATTGAACCCAGGGCCTTATGCTTGTGAGGCAGGCACTCTACCAACTGAGCTATATCCCCAGCCCATCTTTATTTTTTTTTAAATTTTCATACTAGGGATTGAACCCAGGGGGCTGCTTAACCACTTAGCCACATCCCCAGCCCTTTATATTTTTTATTATGAGATGGGGTCTCTCTAAGTTGCTTAGTGTCTCTCTAAGTTTCTGAGGCTGGTTTTGAAATTGTGATCCTCCTGCCCCAGCCTACCAAACTGCTGGGATTACAGTCATGTTCCAGTGCACTTGTCCTGGCCACCATTTCTTAATTGAGTTGTGTTCTCTGTATATTATTGAGTTTTAAGAGTTCTTCCTAATTCTACTTTCAAGTCCTATATCAAATGATTGTACAAACATTTCTCTTAGTATGTAGCCTGTCTTTTTACACATTCCTAATTTTGGTTAGGTTCAATTTACTCTTTTATTCTTTTAAGGATTAAAATTTCTGTTTTTTTCCTCTGAGAAATCTTTGCCTTGATTAGTCACAAAGATTTTTTTCTTGATTTTGCTCTAAAAATTATCATTATGTGTTTTTAATTAATTAGAGATTTATACAAACTTATGAGTCACATGTGATCTGTATTTTGTGATTTCTTGTCTAAAGTTGAATCCAGAAGCCGTCAATAGAAAAATAAATCAAATACATAAATCTTTTTTCTCTGGAGTAGTCAAAGAACAAGAAAGGACAAGCATTTTTAAAGCAGTATATATTTTTATTTTTGTAATAAGCATTAAATATTTCTTCATTACCATGATAGAAAGTGTGCATCTATTCCACTGATTTAGTACCTGGAAAAGAAACATTAAAAATCAGTGATTTTTAATGATTGGAAATTAAGCTAATTAATGATTGGAAATTAAGATTTACTTCAAATGTGTCATTCTACTTTATTTTTCAGCACTTTTCAAGTTTCAATTTTGAGCTTTTGGTTTTTATAGATTATTGGTAGCTTTCTGCTTATTCTCCAAAAAATTGAAGAAAAAATGAATTTACTATATACCCAGTTTAAGCCTGTAGTAATCTTCTCTTATAAACATGTGTATTCAAACATAATTCAGTGAAGATAACAGTCATTATGGAAGTAGTAATAATAAAGATTTTGTGATTGGTTATATATATACATGTTAAAAAGGGGAGAAAATATTATAACTACAATTAGGCAGTAATTCTGTTGTTCAGATTCCTTAGTATAGAGTTAATGACTAGCTCAAGGAGTCATGAAAAGCAGATAGAGAATGATTTTTAACTATCCAACAAGTCACTAAATGCCTAAAAAGGAACCACAATGTCAGTTATCATTACCATTATGAATGCCCACTGCTATAAGAATGACAATTGAAGTTTATTTTCACATATATTTCCAAGTTAATATAACTCAGTCTGTCAGAAAAAAAAATAAAAAATATTTCTGGATCTCTGATTTCTCTGTTAGAATGTTTGTTCTTCACTTATAATAAACCAACCAGTTTCACTAAGAATAAAGTGTCATCTTTATGGTTAAATTTTAGTTGACACAGCAAAATCAGTAATGAGTCTAAGCTTGAAGAAATTCTACTTTTAAATGTTAGAGGACTAAAATTTAATTTAAAATATGTGCCAAAGAGATGAAAGACATATTTTATTTGAGAGGCCAAGTAATAAAAAGTTTAAAATGTAGACATCTAAAATAAAGTGGAATAAATCAGACAGATAGCTATCCAGTCATACTATATCAGTTCCCTCCTTTACACATTCCTAAATTCTAAGATAGCCCCTACAATTGGGGAATAAAAGAAATAATTCTGCCTCAGTTTAGACTAGATTTGGAAGTGGATCAAAAAAGAAAGTTCACTGTATTTTGAATGTGACATGATGATAAATTTTGTAGTTTATTGTTCCAAGAATGGGAAGTTTTGATATAAATTAGAATTCATAACTTGCTACATACATTAAATATTGCTACTCATATATGAATGTTGAATAATATCTAGAACCAGAAATATACAAAGCACATTATATAAACTATGTGCTCACTGCTTCCCTAAAAATCAGATCAACCATTAAGTTCTTATTAACTGGCATGGACTGCACTCATTTTATATTATGCTCCTTTATGTCTATCTTATTTTCTTTTATTATTAAAATTCAGTGTGTTTAACAAAAACATCTATAATTTATTAATATTTATTTGAAAAATGCAAGACAGATTTGGAGACAGATGGAGACAAAACTGTACAAAGAAAATCATCAGCAGAATATATAGTGGATGAGTATTAGCCAACAAGCCAAGACCATTCAGATTATTCAAATCAAGGCAAGGAACAAAAGAGAAAAAAGTTTTAATTCTTCTTTTACTGAAAGTACCTGTAAATAATTTAGATATTTTTGATTAAAAATTTAATATTCAACCTTATTTTTTAAATGACACTAAAAATAAAGCAAACTGGGATAATATCAAGGCATTACTGATGCAGTAAAATATTTAGATTTACTAAAAACCAAAATGAAGTTATCTCAGAAGGTAAAATATAAAGTTATGAAAAGTTAAACTTAAATATTCATGAGAGGGCAATCTAATGATGATTATTGATGAACAGAGATAACTTTAAAAATTACTGTGTATTGAGCCCTGTAATTTACTGGCATTCCATTTATGCAATCTCTTGCCTTACAGGTCTTATTATTCCAGAATTGATTTTTCCATTTTTTTAATTAACACATACTAACATATATTAATGGGATTCAGTATGATGATGGATGCATACACCCTGCATTGATCATATCTAACCATTCTTCTAACTTCACTCCTCTATCCCCAGCACCCTTTCAAGTCCATAGTAGTGTAGTAATCATTATTTATATTTACGTTGAATTCTGTTTTTTTTTTTTTAATTTCCACAAAAACAATATATAATCATGAAATTATTGTCTTTTGGTGTCTGACTTATTTCACTTTGTATGCTGTGGTGTGTGTGTGTGTGTGTGTGTGTGTGTGTGTGTGTTTGTGTTTGTGTTTGTGAGTTCCTCTTACTCTTTCTGATCCTGAAGGCTTATTGTCATTGCTACATTGTCCATTAGTATTCAGGTCAGGGGAAGGATGGACAAATGCAGATATAGAGAGGGTTCAGAGAAGGGGAGAAGACCAGTAGGAGAAGTTAAGACAAAAGAGAAGGGCTGCTTTAGAAGTGTGTACTTATGTAGAAGGTAGAGTCTGAGATTAAATTCAAAGGAGAAAATAATACCTAACATATGCTTTCTTGGTTCCTAACATTTTTATAATTTGTCACAATACTCATTCACTGCTGGATGCTTTGTCAGTCATGGAGCATTTCATGAAGCAATGTGACCACATAAATTATGGGACCTAATATTAACTCAGTGCTAAAGAGCACTGACATTGGACAAGTCTGTGTCCTAATTCTACTTTTAAGGATTTTTTTTTCTTTCCTGGAACAGAAAACTTAAACTTAGTTGAAGCACGAAATGGGGATGAGAAACAGAGTATGGGAAGTCACATGGTAATATTATAAAAGAGAAATAACCTGGTGACAGAAAGACTAGAAATTAAGTCAGCTCCAGGTTAGTGTTCTTTCCATTTATTTCTAATGGTGTCACATTTCTCTTGTGAGTCAGCTACCGTGCTGTTTACTTATGACTGTCTCTGTGCCTATGTCTGGGTCTTTCCCTTAGTGTCTCTGCCTAACTTTTTTGGTGTCTGTCATAGTCTATGAATATTTTTAAGTGAAAATGTGTTCTCTTTCTTGCTATGTTTTTATTCCTCTGTAGTTTACTTTAGGTGTTTCTCCCTATGTCTCTGTTACTTTTTCCAATGTCTTTCTCCTTTCATTTTTCTCTCTTCCTCAGTCCTGTGTTTCTGTCTTTCATTCCATGTACAAAGCTATTTTCTAGGAATGGGTTTGTTTTTTCCTATGCAACACTGTTTCTGGGTATGTGCAACTGTTTCTCTAAACAGTCTCTAAATCTGTTTTGCTCAAACTTCCAAGTGTCTTTCAGTCTAAATATCTTTCTGAGAATTTCTCTGTCTCTCTCTGATTCTCTGTTTCTCTATTCGTTTGCACACATTTCCTGCTGTTGCTTGTTCTTTCTCTCTCTTACTACAAATACACACCTCTTTGTGTATCTCTGTATCTCTTCATATTCCTTTACTTGCTGTTTTAAAATTACCCAAAAATGACTACTTATTTTAAGAAAGCAACACAGAAAGATCAACTTTCTCCAGGTAATTGCTAACTTCTTCTCTTAGTTCAAATTTCTTGAAAGAGAGATTTTGATAAATTATTTTCTTTTTTAAAATTCATTTATTTTATTTCATTGTACATAAATGGGGAATCTCCACACCGCTTTCCAAAGTGGCTGCTCTTATTTGTACTGTCACCAG
This sequence comes from Glaucomys volans, assembly GCA_020662805.1. Lineage (NCBI taxonomy): Eukaryota > Metazoa > Chordata > Mammalia > Rodentia > Sciuridae > Glaucomys > Glaucomys volans. The sequence continues at coordinate 2,829 of JAJEJO010005002.1, read as the reverse complement.
CAATGTTTGAGTGTACCCTTTTGCCCACATCCTCGCCAACACCTGTTGTTGCCTGTGTTCTTAATAATAGACATTCTAATTGGGGTAAGATGAAATCTTAAGGTGGTTTTGATTTGCATTTCTCTTATTACTAGGAATCAATCTAACAAAAGAGGTGAAAGACCACTACAATGAGAACTACAGAACACTAAAGAAAGAAATTAAAGAAAATCTTAGAAGATGGTAAGATCTCCCATGTTCTTGGATAGGCAGAATTAATATTGTCAAAATGGCCATACTACCAAAAGTGCTATACAAATTCAATGCAAATCCAATTAAAATCCCAATGATGGACCTCATAGAAATAGAGCAAGCAATCATGAAATTCATTTGGAAGAATAAGAGTTCCCAAATAATTAAAGCAATCTTTAGCAGGAAGAGCAAAGCAGGGGGTATCACAATACCAGACCTTCAAATATACTACAGACCAATAGTGACAAAAACAGCATAGTATTGGCACCAAAATAGACAGGTAGATCAATGGTACAGAATAGAGGGCACAGAGACAAACCCACATAAATACAGGTATCTCATACTTGACAAAGGAGCCAAAAACATGCAATGGAGAAAAGATAGCTTCTTAAACAAATGGTGCTGGGAAAACTGGAAATCCATATGCAGCAAAATGAAACTAAACCCCTATCTCTCACCCTGCACAAAACTCAACTCAAAATGAATCAAGGACCTAGGAATTAGACCAGAGACCCTGCACCTAATAGAAGAGAAAATAGGTCCAAATCTCCATCATGTTGGCCTAGGACCAGATTTCCTTAGCATGACTCCCAAGCACAAGAAATAAAAGCAAGAATCAATGATTGGGATAGAGTCAAACTAAAAAGCTTTTTCTCAGCAAAGGAAACAATCAGCAATGTGAAGAGAGAGCCTTCAGAGTGGGAGAAAATCTTTGCTACACACACTTCAGATAGAGCACTAATCTCCAGAATCTACAAAGTACTCAAAAATCTTTACACCAAGAACACTAATAACCCAATCAATAAATGGGCCAAGGAAATGAACAGACACTTTACAGAGGAAGATCTACAAGCAATCAACAATATATGGAAAAATGTTCAACATCCCTATTTCATTTTCTTGAGGCTATACCAATTGGGCACAAAATATTAGTCATGCATAAACCATGCCCATGTGTGATGCAATAAAGTTTTCATGAGACATGGCCATGTGACATACCAACTACTTAGCATAATGCCAGGAGAAAGAGTAGATTCTCTGTGAGGGAATGATGAAGTAGGTTCTTTAAAACATATCTCATATCCCATTAAGTGGGACTCATCATCTTTTTTTTATTATTTTTAAATTTTTTTTTTATTTTAGGTCATTGTACACAGATGGAGTACAGCTGTCATTTTTCTGGTGGACACAAAGGAGATACATACAATTTGCATATTCATACATATATATAGGGTAATGATGTTTGTCTCATTCTATTATCTTTCCTTCCCCATCCCCTCCCCACCCCTCATTTTCCTCTATACAATCCATCCCTTCTCCATTTGGGAATCATCATCTTTAATAATAAAAAGACTGATGCTCACAGTTTAACAAGTTGCCCATAGTTACAAAGATAACAAAGATGGAGTAGGAGTTGAAACTCAAGTCTATCTATACACAAAGGCCAAATTTTTTCCAATACAAAAAAAAAATACCTTTTAAAAAACAAAACTCAGCCGAGCATGATGGCACATGACTGTAATCCCAGTGGCTCAGGAGGCTGAAGCAGGAGGATCGTGGGTTCAAAGCCAGCCTCAGCATAGGCAAGATGCTAAGCAACTCAGTGAGACCCTATCTCTAAATAAAATACAAAATAGGGCTGGGGGTTGTGGCGCAGTGGTCGAGTGCCCCTGAGTTCAATCCCTGGTTCCAACTTAAAAAAAAAAAGGAAAAAAAAAAAAAAAAAACCTCATAAGACATTCTTAGCTTTTTATTCAGAAATCTAAGTTTTAGAATTTATGATTAATTATTGATTATTGAAAGTTAAATGTTATTCATCAGAACATTATGTATGTAATTGAAATGACTCCACCACTCCAGGCCACTCGGATCATCCTTTCCTTTTTGTCCAAATAAACATATTTGAATTCTCATCCCATAGTCTTTAGAAAATAAAATTCCTTCTCCAGTTTTCACTGAGAATTTTCTGGCATGGTCATCCCCAAACTATTTTTCTCACTTAATTATTTATTAGGATGGCCAATTTCCCAGTTCAATATATTTTTCATCATAAGTTTTGTATTAATTTTTAAATTAAAAATATTGCATTAAATATTAATTATCTTGACACTGAATATTTAATTGTTACTTCTATCTCATTGATTGATGTTGGTCTGCTTAGTTTTCTATATACTTATGTTGAAAATTAGGTAGATCTAGAAAATTGTTCACATCTTCTAGGTTTTCATGGATATTATAGTACAAATTTTCAAAATAGTTTTTAATGATCCTCTGGATTTCAGAAGTGTCTATGGTGATATCTTGTTTTTTATCTCTAATTTTGTTGATTTGAATCTTATCTTTTTTTGGTTAATTAGGTTTTGTCAAACTTGGTTATCTTTTCAAAGAACCAATTCTCTTACACTGATTGTGTTTTTTTTTTTTTTTTTAAATTCTCAATTTCATTATTTTTGTGTCTGGTCCAAATTATTTCCTTTCTTCTACTGATTTTGAAATGAGTTTGTTCTTCTTTTTCTAAGGCCTTTGTGGTATGACACTAGGTTATTTATTTGGCATCTATTTTTTAATGTAGGAACTCAATCCTATCAATTTTCCTCT
>JAJEJO010005001.1:188337-269922 GCA_020662805.1 Glaucomys volans | reverse complement strand
ACAGAAATATATCTCATGAAGAAGTTGCTGTCACATGACTGCAGATTGCTACATATTTTAGAACATTACTATAACTCAGTAAAATGGAAACTCTATAGACATAAGATAACCCTTATTTACATTAGGATTTGTAGTCAATATAATCTCATCTGAGATTGGACATTACCGATTCTGAATTATCAATAAAGACCTTGCACTCCTACTACTTCAGCTAGGTCCAATTTTGGGGATGCAATCTCATTTTTGTTCCTAATTTACTGGTTTGAGAAATTAGATTGCACAACTAAATTCAAAAATGTTACATCCATTCATTACCTGCCAAAGTACATAAACGATCAAGAACTATCACAACTCACACATTATAACAGGCCACCTGCTAATTCCTGACAATCCTAAAGATCCATACATTACCATGGATCCAACATTTGTAACATCACACAGTGTTACTGGCAGCCTAACATTTTCAGAACACTGCATACTCAACCATCCCAATTTCTTTTTAACAATAATAGTTTGTTTTTAACTTCTTCAAAAAAATCCCATTTGGATGTTTTCAGTGTTGAAATTCCAAAATAACCACAGGACTTTGTTGATGTTTCCTAATTTCCTATGAGGTTCACTAGCATTAAGACAAAGCAAGTTTTCCTTTAATATGCCAACATCAATTTTTTATTTATTAATTATAAACTGCCATCAATTAAGATAATACAATTATTTCTCTCATATATTCAGGACCATTTTCATGTCCATAACAAAGTTTTGTAGATGATATAATCCTTCCAAGATTCTTTACTATGAAAAGTTAAATTTTCATATACTATCTCTCTCAATATGCCAATAATCAAATTTCATATCACATATGCCCTAGAAAAAGAAATACCTTCATTAAAAAAAGAAATTCCTCTAGGTTTATCCTATTGACATTTCCACACAAATGTATATAACAATAAGGGATCAAACATTTTACAATTGACTTTTGCTAATGACAAGAACATCTTCCCCCACCCCCATCCCAACTATTACCAACGGAATTCTAAAATACACAATTGCAAAGTCCTAGAAGTGCACTCTGCTCTTAATTTCCTCAAAGACTTAAGACTTACCTTGGTTTGAAAGTCAAAAACATGTTAATAAGTACTCATTGTTAGGAAATTGTTTTTGAAAAGTAAGCTGAGATTTTAGGAAAAAGATATGTAACACCAAGGGAAAGATATTTCAGAACAATCTAACATAGAGCTTCAACTCAAAACCAAAGCAAGAAATACATCAAGAAATTTTACTCCAGTTGAAAATAATGGACAGTTAATTTTAGCTTCTTGGGATGGACACATGTTGGATTATAGGAGATTACAGGAATGTTTTATTGTCACATTTCAGATTAGAAAATTTTTATCCTACTAAGTATTTACTATGATATTGGGGATGCTAATCATCAACTGAATTCCTACCATGTCCCAGGTAGTCACTTTATTGAAGGTTAACAAATATTTCTAATTCTTAAAAAAAATTTCAAGATAGATATTGACAGCACTTCCTGGGTGAGAAATTTGAAGCTCAAAGAGGTTAAGGGGCTTGTCAATACAATATAAGCTAGTACACAGTCAGTTCTAATAAAGAAGTTCCTTCCATATTATCACACTGCTTGTTCTGGAAAAAAAGATGAAACAAAAAGTTCTTATACCTTTAATTTTAAAATTCAAAGGAAAATTCATAAAAACAATTATACACTGTTATAATAAATTAGGTTATATATCACTTAATCACCACAATCTTGCAAGACAGGTTTTTAAGTTCATTTTCTTAATAGGAAAATAGACTAAGAGGTTCCAGGATTTGCAAGATCTCATGGGTGGAGTGGGAATTCATACATCAAGCCAGTCAGATTTTTCTGAATCTTAAAGACACAATGCTTAGAGACTTTCAAAACAAAAGGAAAACATGATAGTAAACTAATTACAATACTGCCAGGGGAAAGTTATCATTGTAGAACTAATATTGGCTAGCATACTACTTTGGAAAAGTGGACTAATTAACTGACAGTAACAATACTTCTATATTAACTAACTACATCAGAAAATTAAAAAACTATGAAATACAAAATCAAAAATGCCACTAAGTAGACAAATGTATTAGAATCTAGGCCTTAACATGATGATATAAAATCTAGTCTTCCATCCCCCATATTCATATTCTTTTCATCCAGAGGAGGAAGAAAGGAATCCAAATGAAGCTAATGTAACCAACAGTATTTTGACAAGTGTTACAAGAAAGGCTAAATGTTACACAATGACAAAAGAAATGTTCCCAGGAATTGAAAGAATTCATATAGCACTGATCCAACCCCACAAAAGTGATTCAGATCTGTTTACCTTTAAATAAAATTTATTAAATATATAAATTACTAATAAATTCTGCATAACCATTCTAGGCCAATTATGAACCTTTTAAATATTTCATAAATGTGAAAAAATTAAACATTTCACCCTGTCTTATGTTCTCCACCTATAAAATGTCAAAGATGAAGTAAACATCTAACATCACTTTCATTCTTATTCTTTTTACAACACATTATATAATTACACAAATTATATAATCTCTTTGAAGATATCCATGACATAAACAGTGCTAAAAAATTCTTTTAACTATTTCTGACCACAAAATCATTACAGGCACAAGCCTATAATCCCAGCAACTCAAGAGGCGGAGGAAGGGCTATCTCAATTTCAAGACAGACACCCTGTATCAAAATTTTTAAAAAAAAAGAAAAAACCGGGGATGCAGGTCAATGGTAAAATGCCCTTGGATTCAACCCCCAGTACCAAAAAAAATAATACCCACACACAGAAAGTCCAATGCTGTGTCAATAGATAGAAAAGTTCAATGATATCCACCCAGGGTGTGGTGGTACACACCCATGATTCCTATGACTCAGGAGGCTAACTGAGAATTACTGAGTTGGAGGCCAACCTTAGCAACTTTGTGGGATGCTCAGCAACTGAGTGTGACCTTGTCTCAAGATTAAAAAATAAAAAGGACTGGGACTATTCCTCAGTGGTAAAGCGTCCCTGGATTCAATCCACAAAAATGTTCAATGCATCTTTTCAAGAGTGTATGTTAAAATTTGCTAAGCTCCACATTTAGGATGTGGTTTTCAGTTATACCTCAATTAAGTTTGAGGGTTAGGAAGAAAGAATAAGAAATAAACACAAACCAAAGCAAAACCAAAAAACAAGTGAAAAAAATTTTCAACATTTTGTTTATAATCTGTAAAATATGTGTAAATTGCACAGGTTAATAAAGGTAACAAAATATTTATGTAAGAAAATTACTTTTATAAAAATGGACAATAAACAGGTCACTATTTGTGAACATTGGTCAACTAAGAAAAAAATTAAAATTTTAATTAGAGTATAAATTTTAGTGAAGGTTATAATGGTCAAAAATAACTTTGAAGAAACATTTCAAATAAAAAGTTATATAATCTCTTTGAAGATATCCATGACATAAACAGGGCTAAAAAATTATTTTAGCTAATTTTGACCACAAATGACCTTAAATCAATTCATAATACTTAACTAAGTGGAATTCTTTCATTCAAATTAGATTTATTTATGGTCTTTTAATTTTCTGTTGTATATAATTTAAGGCATAAAATACTGACATTCTCTTACATGAAGGGAAAATAAAATTATCTATAAGAGAGAAATAGAACCTATTATTTTTTCTTCTGAAAGAGCCCAACCAAGAAATTTTTTGAGTTTTAGAACAAGTGATTCCAAGGGTAAGATTGTAAAAAAATGTTGTACCAAGTACTTTGAAAGAAAATAAAATCTGGGTCTGGAAATATTTTTTAAATTACCACCATTAAAATTAATGCTCAAAAGGACATAAATCACATATATTTCATGCTTCTTGGAGTTCAGTCAAATCTTATTAAAATATCCCCTTAATTCCCAGATGTGCTCCTGAGAGGTTCCTTACAAATCAAACTTCTGTAAATCTCATCTTAGACACGCTAGGGGGAGCTCCCTATTTGAAGGAATGCTAAAAGCTGTGCTTTTGTCACATTTCTGACTTACCTGCTCGACTATTTACATCCAGTTTTCCTTTCATAAATTTCTTTAAAATACCATCCCCATATTTTATCCCATGTCTTCATTTAACCTATTTCTTTAAAAACACCATCTCATGATTACCAACTGCCAATGAGACAACTCCAATCAAGTTATATTATTTTCATTCACAAGTGCTTCTCTAAGATGAAATAAAGCCCAAGTAAAAATATATATTCAATATGCAACTAATAGATTTCAAAACATGGAACAGAAAGCAGCTTTAAATCTCACTAGATTTTTATTATTTCAAACTTAAAGCTGAAGAAGAGGTAAACTAATTTATTATCCATTTGTCTACTGAGTATTTCAAAAATGTTAAAGTATGTTTTAAATATATATCCCACTTAAACCTCTCATTAATTCTATAAGGGCATATTGGTTTCATTATTGCCAATTTGGAATAAGAAGCAGAGGCTGATTACCCAATGTTACAAAGTAATCCAAAGTCAAGGACAAAATTAGGATACCAATTCTCACATTTCTAGTCATAGCTTTTCTTTTACATAACAAAGATGGGGAGAAAACATTAGCTTTGACTGTAAAGTACCCTTTCTGTATGTACAGATATGGGGGGAGGGGTATCTACACCTACACACACACACACACACACTTACACACAAGTATTTTTTTTTTTTTTCAAAGGTACTGGGAACTGAACCCAGGGCCTCATGCATGTTAAGCAAGCACTCTATCACTGAGTTATATCCCCAGTCTCTCCACCACATTAAAAATACTTTGAGACTTAAAAGTTCAAAGACTTGGCAAAGCCAACCAATGGAGAAACTAATAGATAAACATGCAGAAGAAAAGGTAAATCCTTTCATCATAAAATTAGCTTGATTTAAGACCTAAACATGAGATCTAACACTCTTAAAACAGAGAAAAGTTTCAATGATACTGCATTTTACAATGATTTTTGTGGATACACCACCAAAAGCAGACAAGTCAAAATAGATAAGGACTACATAAAAATGTAAAACTTCTGTGCAGCAAAGGACATAATCAGTACAGTGAAAATGCAACTCACAGAATGGAGAAAATATGTTCAAATCAAGGGGTTAATAGCCAAAGAACTCCTACAGATCAAAACAAAAAAAAATAAAATTAAACCCCTTTGGAAAATGGAAAAAAAATTGACACTTCTTCAAAGACTGTACACAAATGGCCATTTGAAAAGATGTTCAACATAATTTATAGAAATGCAAATAAAAATCATGAGATAGCACATCATGCTCATAGGATGGCTAATATCAAAAAAAAAAAAAAGAAAAGAAAAGAAAAAAGGAACAAATGAACACAAGTGTTTACGAGAATGTAGAGAAAGTAACCCTTGTGTACTGTTGATGGGAATGTCAAATGGAGCAATTACCATGGAAAGCATTATGGTATGGTACTTCCTCAAAAAACTAAAAATGAAATTACCATATGATCCAACAATTCCACTTCATGGTATGCATCCAAAATAACTGAAAGCAGAATCTTGAAAAGATGTGCACAACCATGTTCATTATACCATTATTCATAATAGTGAAGAGGTAGAAGCAACCCAAATGATCAACAAGTGAGTACATAAGCAAAATGCAGCATACATATAAAATGGAATACAATTCAGCCTTAAGAAAATCCTGACACATGCTACAACATGGATGAACCTTAATGACATTATGCTGAGTGAAATAAGTCAGTCACAAAATGACAAATACAGTCCCTCTCTTGGCATCCATGGAAAGGTGGTTCCACTTCTAATCCACCCATCCCTCTCCCACTTCTAAGATACCAAAATCCAAGGATGCTCAAGTCCCTTACATAAAATGGCATATTTGCATATAACCTACATTCTACTGTGTAACTTTAAATTATCTGTAGATTACTCAGAATACCTAACAATGTAAATGCTACGTAACTAGTTCATGTGGTATTGTTTTGGGAACAATGACAAAGAAAATTCAGTTCTGTACAGAAACAATTTTCATTCAATTGCAGAAGCAAATATTTTTTGACCTGCAGTTGGTTGACTCCAGATACGGAACCCTTTGACAGGGAGGTCCAACTGGACTGTATGATTCTACTTATATGAGGTATCCAAAATAGTTAACCTCATAAAAACACAAAGCAGGAGAAGAAATGGGGAGTTACTGTTTATGGGTACAGTTTCAATTTTGCTAGATGAAAAAGTTCTGGTTATCAGTTGCACAACAGTGTGAACACATTTAACACTGCTGAAGTACATTTTCTTTTCACCACCATTTTCTTTTCTCTCAGTTAGAGGACTTTATTAATTTACAAAATAGGCCAGGCATGGTGGTGCACACCAGTAATCCTAGCTACTTGAGAGGCTAAAGCAGGATGATCTCAAGTTTGTGGCCAGCCTGGGCAATTTACTGAGAAACTCACAAAATAAACATTTTTAAAAGGGGTGAGGGAGTGAAGTTTAGTGGTAGAGCACTTGCCTAGCAAGCATGAAGTCCTGGGTACCATCCCCTGTACTACCACCCCCCCCCAAAAAAAAAAAAACTTTACAAAATACTATTCAGTAATGTGTTTTCATTTCATATTGAGCAGTCATATATTCAGGTACACTAATCTACTTTCATTTAAAAATATTCTATAGCTTAATAAATATCAAAATGTTAATAATCTAAGGGAAACCAAAACCCCAAATGGTAAACACTACTTCACCAACCAAAATTAAAAGGAAAGCCTGGATTTTGTACTACCTGAGTACTAAATGGCACCTACATGACTAGGGAAGCACTACAACTCTACCTGGATTATTTTCTAAATTCACAAAAAGACCTTTATGCTCAAAAATAAAATGGGTTAAAATTATTCTCCCTAAGACACATTCATTTTGACCTTACCCAAAAGCCATCAGCCCTTAAAATCCTACCAAAATTAAACATACACTGGGTATGGTGATGCATGCGTGTAATCTCAGCAACTCTGGAGGCTGAGACAGGGGATCACAAGTTCAGGGCCAGCCTCAACAACTTAGTGAGACCTTGTCTCAAAATAAAAAATAAAAAGGACTGGGGATGTAGCTCAGTAAAGCACCACTGGGTTCGATCATAAGTACCTTTTCCTAGGGGAAAAAAAAGAATTAAAATATGTATTTTATCTCCTTTTAAGATATCACTCAAGAATTGTCTTCACCCAAGGCACACAGTAGGTCAGATACCATTCTGAACAATCTAATCAGTACTAGTTTATTGGGGACTAGAGGTGTAGAGTCAGGCCAGGGGCAAAAATGATGATTTGCAAGTCAGAGTGAGATTCAGCAATCCTAACTGGAATCTAACTTTAAATAGAAGAAAAGACAATGATGAAAACATTGATAGAAAAACAGAACAATCTGGAACACTATGAAAATAAACCCATCTACATATAGAACTTTAATAAGACCTCTAAAAGTTTATACATTTCCTAATTTTAGATACTTGGGCTGATTCAGATTTTTAATGGCTCTCAAAGATCAGCATTATTCAAAATTGTTGAACATAGGTGGAAAAATATCAAATTTATCTGCAATTATAAGAAATTTAATAATGTGCTCTTACAAGGGGAAGGAGTAACTACAGGCTACATTATTTCACAACTCTATAAATATCAGTAAATGGTTCGGATTATCAAAATCATATATTTATAAGGACTTCTATAAGAAGAGAAGTTTTAGTGGGATATCCTAAATGTTTGAGGAAAAAATTCACCAAAACCACTTTTTTTCAGTTATTTTAAACTTACTGATGTCCTGCAAATTCTGAGCATCCAAGCTAATACTTAAAAGAATTAGGTGTACTAGGTTGGGGTTGTGGCTCAGTGGTAGAACACTTGCTGAGCATGTGTGAAACACTGGATTCGATACTCAGCACCACATATAAATAAATAAATTAAATAAATAAATAATGGTTCATCAACAACTAATAAAAATGTTTTCAAAAAGAATAAAGTGTATTAAGTAAATTAATAAATGCAATATGAATATGGTTTGGTTATGAAATATCACACATTTGCCTGTAAATGGGGGGAATCATCTGTGTAAATATACAGATATATACACATTAACCCCAATTTAGATAGGAAAATAATTCAGAAACTTGTTTTTTATATATTCTAAAATAGACATGCTCTGCCTTCCAACTAACTCACCTCTTCTCATTTCCTTCAACTAGTGAAATTATATAGAATTTAGTGTTGTGGGCTTCACAGATCTCATTGTAGAGTATAAAGTATTTGTATAAAAATACTAAGGTTACAGATATTCCACAGAAAACAGATACAACGCACTTTCACAAAGAAAACTCATGAATGACATTAAATATTTAAGATATCCAAAAATTCTGATAGTTTACATGAACAGAAAATATTAAGTATTTAAATCAGTAAGAACGTTTTATGAAAAAAAATCTTCTGGAAGGATATTCTCTTCTAAATGAACACTTTACTCAAAAGATCATTTAGTTTTTATTCAGAAATTGTGGCTTCTTAAATTATTTTAATGCTAGCTGCATTTTTGTGTGCCAAGTCAAGACACAGCATTATTATTGCTCCATGCATCCAGGCTTATTCATCAAGATAACTGAGAAGCATTATTCCTGCCTATTATTGAGTTAATAAACCCGGACATGTAAAAACATTTTCATCTTCAGGCTCTTCTCTTGTTCAAAGTGATAATAGCACAGCAGGACCACCTTCAACCTCAAACTTTTTGTAAGATTTATAGATAAGAACTAAAATGTTCTCTGGTGGAAGATGGCAACTGGGAAAAGGAAAATATAAGTTTAAGTTACAAACGTCCTCAGCCCCTCTCTGACAATCAGTTTTTCTGTGGAAACACTCTTAGAAATTATTAATATGTGGTAGAAGGTCAATGTGTCCAAATGCCTTTCCCACCTATAAAATGTGATGTAGAAAAACAGGAAATTAAGTTCTACTATACGCTGACAACCTGACAATCAACTAAATAATGGCAAGTTTCAAATATGACTTTGAACTGAAAAAAGTTTGAATCAAAACCATAAGCAACAAAAGATCATGTAACATATGCCAATGGAGTATGAAAGAGATTATTTTACAGAAACAGACCAACAGGGTTGCAAAGAATTACAAAATAAAGCAGAACAGAGGGAGGGGGAATATTAAAAAAAAAAAAAAATTTACCTAATTAAGTGACAAAAGTGCAAATCTCTGGATTGCAATGTATATTTTAAATGTTATGGGACCAAATTCAACCACTTGTAAAGATGCCCAGGAGCTGAAAAACTTCTACATAAAAACTTCGACAATGGAACATTTTCAATTCTATCTAAGGCAAATGAAAGTTGCATTCATAAGACAAATTTCCCTGAAATGTGTGAATCTCATAAAACTTATGGATTATGAACTTGGGAAAGAACACAATGTAAACCTAAATATATCATTATGGTTAATACTGCTTTGTACTACAATGTAAGAACTAAATTTCTTGGGTATAACATTCCTTTATTATGTGTACCACTACACATTCTTCAGTATCTTGTGCCTCAGAGTAACATTTTAAGAAGGTATAATGGACCACCTCACATTATTCCTTAGTGAATGATTATGTAATTTAAGTCTTTTGCCTCATCCTCAGATAGGAGAGAGGGACTTCCTTACTGAAGGAAGAAAGGGGTTCTTTCATATTTTCAAGACAACCTATTTTCCAAGGGTTAAGAATTTAAAAACAAACCTCTGGACCTTGCCATTTAACTTAATATTCATTCTGCCATAGTTGCTAATGGTGTATGCTTCAAAAGAGATGGGAAATCTTAATGTACCCAGCCAGTTCCTGCATTCCAAAGAAAGCCTTACCTTTCAGAGTAGTTCACAATATGGTTAAACTAAATTCTGATGCAACAAAGAGAATAACTTTTTTCCTAATACAGACATGTTAGACCATTGATCATTTAATGTCTATAAGCCATTTCAATAGCTGTAGACCATGTCTGCAGGTAGACCATGGAGAGTGAGTATGCTGAAGCAAGGTATTTTCCCTTTTGTCTTTAGTGAATTTCCAGGGGACTGAAACCAAATCCATGTCAACTTTATAGTAAAGAATTCAGATTCTAATTCTGAATACAAATGCATATGGGGGAGTGGTGAGGAAACAAAACCATATACTATAGGATGAGTTTCAACTTTGAGCCATGTGCACACTGTATTTCAATCTGAAATGTTTTATACTTGAGTTTTGTGTTATAGTTTGGTACTGAACTGTTTTTCCATCAAAAAAATAAATAGTATAAACTGTTTTCCACCTTAATATTCAACCTACCTGCCCATAGTTGTCTATGCCAGTTACTAATCTATTTAAATTTAATAAATCAAAAGCTGTCCTTAGGGATTGGCCAAGAGTCGTAAGTCCTTCAGCCTGAAGGTTTTTCAGTTCATTCATAAACGTTGCATGGTTTTCTTTCCATCCAGCCTGAAAAGAAAAATGTGAGATTTTTTTTTCATCTTTTAAACCCACATACACATGGACAACCTTTATAATCTGACATTCACTAAGTAGGTGTTTGGTTAGCTTCACTTTTTGGTTGGTATGGTTTTAGTTAACCTGTTAATACTGTTATCTCTGCTGAGGAAACTCTCTTCCAAAGGTGGCCAAGAATAACCCTTACTTGCTCTATAGTTTTTGGTGACTAATAGCCTTAATACTTTATAACTTCACCAAGAAATTTACTACCTAACATAATACCCAAAATCCAGGAGTGCGAAGGTATAAGTAGATGACTTCTGAAGTTGGCCCGAGGCTGTCCCACCGGCCAGCAGCCTTAAAAGACTCTTGAGATGACCAAGCCTCGCAGTCCCCCAGAGGGCTCCCTCGCTAGCCCGGCCCATTCCCCTTTAATGCAAACCGGGGCTCAGCGCGGCCGGGCCCGGCTGTCACTCGGGCTAACTTGAATAAATATCCCCCACAGTTCATTGCTGCCGCTCACGCCGCGGAGGGGAAATGTCGGCCATGTTGATCGCAGCGCCGCCGCCGCCGCCGGGCCGAGCCGGGCCGGGGAGGGGATGGCGGTGGCCCGGCGACTCTGCACCGCGCCAGGACGCTCTCGAATGGGGGAGGGGGTGGGAGCCCGCAGGGGAAGAGACCTCAGCGCCCGGAGCGCAGCGGGTGGGGGAGGGGAGCATAATGAAGGGTGAATGGGGGGGCGGGGAGGGCGAGCGAGGAAGGAACAGGGAAGGGAAGGAAGGGAAGGGGGAGGGCGAGGGCTGTTACCTTGATAGCATAGGGCGGCTCTTCGAAAGTGACCAGCATATACCTGTCTCCTCTGCTGGCAGGGTCCCGGGCACGGAGCTGCGGGACGGGAGGAGGAACGGGGCGGGTAAGAGGGAAGCAGAGGCGAGGTTAATAGGCAGAGAAGGGGCGCCCAGCAGCCCCACCACCCCCACAGTACCGCACACGCAGCGGCCGCCCCTCCACGCCGCCCCACACACAGATCGCTCCCCACACACCGCCCGGGGCCGGAACCCGGGCCCCGGCCGAGCCCAGCTTGCAGCGCCCGCCCGCCCGCGCGGTGGGGGAGGGGGTCCCCGAGCCCGGCAGCGCCCGCAGTCAGGTCCCCGACACCCCCGCCCCGCTGCCCCCGGTCGCCCTCCCCCCCCACCCTGCCTCCCGCGGGCCACCGGGCCAGGGTCGCCGCCCGGGCTCGGTCAGTCGGTACCTTCATGAAGGTCTCTACCGCGCCTTTGGCCGTGTCCAGGTAGGTGGTGCCCAGATGGCTGCGCTGGTTCATAGAGGCAGACGTGTCTATCAGGAACAGTAAGATGGGCATAGTGCTGGCCGGGGACACCGGGGCCCGAGGTGGTGGAGAAAGAGATGGTAGAGGTGGAGGCACCGGTGGCGGCGGCGGCGACCGCCGCTGCGCGGGGCGGGGGAGCGCGGCCCCCGGGAGGAAAACACCGTCTGGGTCTTTCCTCCGGCTGCGGGGAGTTTCTCCCCCGATAGTTGAGAGGAAACTCCCCAGACCCAGTCCTCCCCGTCGTACCCCTGCCTCCGCCTCCTCCTGCCTGCCTGCCCGCTGGGGCGGGAGCCCGGCCGTCTGTCTGTCGGTCCGTCCCCCCCGCCTGGGGGTCCCGTCCCCGCTCCCGGTCCCTGTGTGTGTCCCCGCGGGAGACGGGCCTGGCTCCCCACCCCACCCCCGGTGCAGGGAGTGGGGACCAGGGAGCTGGCGAAGAGGGGAGTGGGCTGAGGGGAGATTGGCCCTGGGGCTGTTGGGAGAAGTTTCAGGGACTCCCTCCGCACCCCGGCGGTGTCACCACTTTCTCAGCCCCTCTCGCTACTGAAGCGCTTTTCTCTCTCACACTCCGGTTTTAACTTGGGCAGGGGCTGCAGAGGCTCCGCCCCCTGACACGTCCACGAGCCACGTGATACACCGCCCCGCTGTTCTATAGGTTAGTCCCTGGCCCTTCATTAGCATATTCAAACAGCTCAGGGGCGGAGGAAGCTTGTAGGCCGACTCCAGGGACAGTTATTGAGCACGCGCGAAGGCGGGGCATCGGGCGCGCGCGAGAGGGAGCGCGAGGGGCGAGCAGGCGGGCCGGCAGACGCGGAGGCGGGCTCCGGGAAGGGGCGGGGACGGCCCGCGGAAGGACCGCGGGGTGGGGGCGGGGGCCGCGTCGGCGCGCGCAGAGCGGCAGTGGCTGTGAGCCTGCGCGGCAAAGCTGCTGGCCTCCTTGGCTGTTGGAGGTGATAGGGGTCGGGGGAAGGGAAATGGAGGCTGGCCTGAGTTCCTCTCTGAGGTTGATGTAGCGTGGACCAGTGAGGAGGGCTGAGTAAAGTGAGCAAACACCCGGTTAGGGGAAGAGGGCAGGCCCGCTGTCGCCCTCCGGAGGAAGACTCGGGGCCCGCGGCTCTGGAGGAGGTTCTTGGGCCTGGGAGGCCGGCCCTAGAGCGGGCGTGCCCGGGGAGGGGGAGGGGAAGTGAGAGGTTGTTTATGACCGGGGACTAATCTCCTCCCGGCACACCGCTCCCGCCTGGGAGTGGGGCAGAGCGGTGATCCTCGCTACGCGGGTCCGCAGCCATCCGGGAGCTCTGTCGTCGGAGGACCCACCGAAAAGAGCAAACCTCACTCAGTCCCAGAGCGACGGGGAAACAGACGGTCCTAAACGAAGAGAGCCCCTTCTCAAGCCGTTGTTCGGGCAGCCGAGTATCAGTTTCACTGAAAGGGACTTGGGCAAATCATAGTCCATTACTTTCGTTTTAAAGTGAACGAAACTGACTTTCAGACTCTTTCGAAATACTGTGTGCAGGAAAACGTTTTCTTTTAAGTACCTGTCATCTTAAAGTCATGGAGCCGCTCCTACAAGTCGGAGAAACAGTTCCCTCAACTCGAATTGGAAAACCAAGACACTGCCTTAAATACAAGTTGAATTAAGGACATACAGCCCAGCCCTTATAAGACTATGTAGATATTTATAGGGACTCTCCCACTAGCCTTGCATTTCCGGATTTTATTCTTTCTCCTGAAATTCTTTTTTGCCTACTGAACATATAAAATGTTAACACAGAGAGACATGCTTTGTGGCCCTTTTTTAAAATCTGAGTTTCATAACTTGGACTTTTGCTAATATTTAAGACAACCTCTGAAAGTTTTTGTTAGGGCAATTTTAGTAGTACGTTGTTCTGTGGGTATGGTGACTACAAAATAAAATGGAATACAGGTCTGAAAGCCAATATTTGCATAGGACCTGCTATATCGAGGTATGATGGAAATTTTTTAAATGAATAAAATGTCCCTATTTGCAATGAGCTTATGTTTTTCTAGGAAAACATTACATATTATTACCTAAGAACGTGATTCGATACTAAGAAAAATGAAAATTTTATTATTTGGGGATGATAGAAGAGCATTTTCCAAGATATGTGTGGCAGGGTTTCTCAAACTGGAATTGTAGATCTGAAGATAGGAGTTCTGTGGGAATACAAAGTACTTAACATTTTTCTTTCAAAGTGATCATTTGCATAATTTTCATAGAATTAGTCTTTTCTATATCACTTCTTTTCAGCTGTGGTCTGTGGACCTCTTGCCTGTGTGGAAATATTCTTTAGGATCTTAACAAATTTTCCTTCCTGCACATTACTCCAGTCGGAGAATCTCTGCTTTAAGTACTGAAAGGATTTAGATACAGGTAAAGGAAGGGGAAGTTGCTGGTGAAAAAAAAAAAATCCTAGATTTTGAAAATGTGAAGAAGTTCAGACCATTGCTTCCTAGAGAACAGTGAAGTTCTCAGCTAGGCCAAAGCCCAGATGTATCAAGAATGGTATTAGATCCAGAAAGGTAAGTCAGGTCTAGATAGTAGAGGACCATTACTCCAAGCTAAGGAATTTTTTTCCCCTGTTAATTTGAAAGCTTTTAGATGAGATAGTGAGTAAAGCAGCAGTGTTTGAAGGGAATTGAACTAGTCTACTGACATACATTAGCACACATTAATAATGACCTTGTCTATTACAGTTATTTGAAATCAACTTCCAAGACAGAGAATGTTGCTCTTCCCTGACTCAGTGGTTTTGGCAGGTTGTCATACTAGGGTTCTTAGTAAAGGTGTATAGTAGAAATGGGATAGATACAAAGATAAGGAAAGCCAAGTCCAGAAAGCCAACCTGGAGCACGTAACTAGAACCCAGGTTTATGATGGCACCTTAGATCAGAGATCAGGTTTTCAGTTCAGAAGTACTGGGAGGCAAGGCCCTGGGGCCAGAACAGTAAAGAAAATCAGGGCATATATAGGTAGCAAATTAAGAAGCAATCAGAAACCAGGAAACACTGACAGGCAATCACTAGATAAAATTGTGAAATATGCCACATTTATTCTTAGTGACTCGGTTGACAATTTAGCTTTTGGTTGATGATGGCTTAAAGCAGTGGTTCTTAGCCAAGACATTACATCATGGATGGAGCATCATGGATGGAGCTTAAAAAAAATGTGTTACCAGGTGCAGTGGTGCTCACCTGTAGTCCCAGCTACTCTGGGAGGCTGGGGCAGGAGGATCTAGTAGTGAGACCCTTTCTCAAAAAAGACAGATGATATAACTCATTAGTACTGCACTTGTCTAGCAAGCACAAGACTTGGGGTTTAATCCTCAGTACCACAAAATAATGTACCAAGTGTCCATACCCAAAGAAAGTGATTCAGTAGAATTAGGGACAGGCCCTGATCTCATTTTTTAAATGTTCTTTAGTGATTTATTATAAATAATACTGATTAAGAACTACATGTTTTACTTACAAGAATAAACTGGCATCTAGTAGTACTCTTCATATGCCCTTAGAGTTACTGTGAACAATAAAGTAGAAAAACAATAAATATAAGCACCACTGTAAAGTGGATTCGTGGCCTGTGTTTAAATTGTTTGAATCTGACCATGTTTGGGGGAATAAAAAGGTGGTGGGTGGGGGAAGCATAGTGCTGGAGATTCTCACTTCCTCAATGAGTGTAGGCCCTGGAAGAAATAAGAGATGAGAATTTAATCTTTTCTTTGTTCATTCTCAGTGATTCTAGAAAGATTCAGGATTATTTTTCTAAAACATGGCCCCTAAATGCAAACCACCTCTTTCATCAGATTGAACTGAAGAAGCAGTAAGATCTTGCAATGCTAGAGGAAAACTAGTTGGAGTAGTGTGTGCTAAGCCTTGCTATTACAGTCTAGGGGATTAGGGAAGATTTTTCTGGGATGGCATTGGTTAGAAGAGGTATGTGGGAGCAAACTTGCTTTTTTGTGTTGTTTTTAAAGGAATGTGGTACAAATGCTCTTGCTCCAAATTAAAAGAATAAATTAAATGGATACTTGCCTAAAATGCTTGAGGCTCTTGGATCCATCCCCAAACACCAAAAGAAAAAAGAAATAATTTTATGGAAACCTCTGAAAGAATGGTGACTCTGGCTCAGACAATAGCCTAAATTGTTGAAGTAGAGCTATTCTAACAGAATTAAGAACTGATAAATTAGATTCATTCGTAGGAGCCAACCAGAGCCCTTTTAAATTATTTTAAACCAAATAAGTAGGGTAACACAGTTTAAAAATAATTATATGCCAATGATTTGGCTAATGCTATCTGGATGTGCCATCTGAACAGAATAATCAGATGAACCTACTGTTCCTCATTTCTAACCTAACAAAGTTCCTTTTGGCTGTCTTACCATTTTCTCAACTCTGCTATACTATTCTCTTTCAGATCATAATAGTGATACTGAGAACCTCAAAAAGTATCAAAAAATAATAAACACAAAAAATTAGATGTGAAACCATGCAGTCAATACAATCAGATAATTCAGATATAATGAAATTTACTTTTAGTCATTTACTAATATGGTCCTCAGGAGGCGGAATGTTACTAAGGACTAGTATTAAGAAATCTTTTCAACAGGCAGTGTTTCACAGTAGTTTTGAAGTCTCAGGCAATTCAAGATCAGCAATTAATATGGACATATAAAGATGTTAGAATCTATATGAATTAGAATTAGAATCAAGGTAGATGGGCTGGGGTTGTGGCTCACTGATAGGGCATTTGCCTAGCATGTGTGAGGCACTGGGTTTGATCCTCAGCACCACATATAAATGAATTAAAGGTCAATCAATACCTCAGAAAACATTTTTAAAATTCAGGGTACAAAAATTTCTCTGGTGGAAGAGAGAGAACATTGCAGTCCTTCTTTCAGCTACTACTAGTTGTACACCCAATATTGTGAAGGCACTATGAGGACAGTTTATAAGGTAATGGAAAGACAGAAGGCAAACAGATTATGAGAATACAATATTATATAGGCAGACCCCAGGCATGATATAAGATTTGTCTTAAAGGGTTGCTTTGAAAATTCAAGTTAATATACCAAACTGATTGGGACACTGTGAGTTGTAAGAAACACCATTATTTTTTGACCACTGGTCAGTGTGGAATGCTTCTAATTATAACACAAAGGTTTCTTATGAGAATTTTTCTACCCTGTCATGAATTCTGCCAACAAGAATATTAGTAATACGACATTTTTAATACAGTGCTCTTGTCTTTGATATTTTCCTTAAAACCGTTCATTTTGTGAGTTTTGTTGCTAGTGTTTCCTTGATCTAGTGGAAAGGTTTTCAGACCACAGCCAGTCCTTTCTTTAAATGGTTGGTTGACTAAAAAGTGGAAGGTTTACAATTTTCTACTCATGCCACCAGGGATAACCACAAAATTTGCACATGTGAAGGCTATCACAACTAATCACAATTGCCTTCTGGTGACAACATCATAAATGCCATTGATTATGTCACATTTCAATTTTAGAAAAAATGGAAAGAAATGTACATGTTTGAGTCAGTAAAATACCATTTAGTGCTGGTAGCTATTAAAATAAATGTTAGGAGCACATATAAAGAGCTCTGTGAGCATGATGGATAGAACAGCCAACTCTCACAAAGTGATATTTTAGCACACAGAAATCATGAGGATTATGAATAGGTAGAAGGGGGCAGGAGGAGCTGGAACCAGTGTGTGGAAGAGTGGTGGAAGTAGAGGTTGGGCCATATCATGAAGGGTTTCATGGGCCCAACTAAGACATTTTGAATTTTATTCTTTGGTTGATAGGGAAGTAAAGTTTGGGGGTCAGGAGTAATAATCAGATTCTCATTTTAGGAAGACAGAAGACAAGATAATGGAAGGCAAACAATGAAAATACAATTTTTTTTTTTTTTCGGTGCTGGGGATTGAACCCAGGGCCTTGTGCTTGCAAGGCAAACACTCTACCAACTGATCTATATCCCCAGCCCGAAAATACAATACTGTATAGACACATTTTAGTAACAATTTGGAGCATGTATTAAAATGGGAAGGCAGTGGGCAAGGAGATCATTAGGCATTTTTCTGCAATAATTCACAGAACACATAGAAATCACTATGGAAGTGGTAAAAGGGAAATACAGGACAGTATTAGAGACACTAAGATGAGAGAATGGACAGTAACAGATGAATGATGAATGAGCTGATGCAGTCAAACTCATTATAGTGTGATTAAAGACATCTTAGGTCATGGAAAGTGAATATCATTAAGCTCCAGGTAATTATAAATTCTAATAAGATGTATTCCTTGACTTACCAATGGTATTTTGTTAAGTCTTTTGTTTAACAAATATTTGCCGAATACCCAATATGTGCAGAAGCTACGAATTGAACAGTAAATAAAAGGGGAAAAATGCTTTTCCTTAATGAAGTTTACATTCTAGTAGGAGAGGTAGACAAATAAGTTTAATATTTACTTATATAGATTGAAAAATATAAAGACATAAAGATTGAGTATTAGAATCAGGGTGGAACAATTTCTCTAGTGAAAGAGCATGAACATTGCAGTCCTCTCAACTAACACTAGTTGTACACCCAGTATTGTGATAGGCCCACAGTATAATACAATGGAAAATAATCAGAAAAATAAGAGATTATACTCTATGTATGCTCTATCAAAATGTATAAATGCATTCTATTGCCATGTTCAACTAATTAGAACAAATTTAAAAATTTTAAAAATTAAATAATACAATGGAAAGACAGAGACAAATAGATAATGAGAAGATAATATCCTATTGGCATTATATACCATGGTATGTTCACACTAAGTGCTCAGGAGGAAAAATAAGCAGGGAAATGAAACAAAATGGTGCAGAGGGTTAAAATTTTGGACATGGAGAAACAGGGAAGGCATTAAACTGACATTTGAGTAGACACCAAAAAAAGTGAGATTTGTGCAGTCACCTAGGGAAAAAAAGACTTCATCCATTTACTTTTATTGAAGTGCTATGGTCTGAACGTTTGTGCCCCAACCCAAGAAAAATGTATTTGCTGAAATTCTAACCCCCCAAGTGATGATATTAGGGAGTGGGGCCTTTGGGGGTGATTAGGTCATGAAAGTAGAATCCTCATGAATAGTATCAGTACCCTTATGAAAGATGTCGAAGGAGGTCACTCATTCCTTCCACCATGTGAGGACACAAGGAGGAGCCATCTGTGTGTGACGCCCTTAGTGGACACGGAATCTGCCAGTACGTTAATCTTGTAAGTCCCATCTTCTAGAACGATGAGGAAAAAAATTGTTCTTGTTTTAAGCTACTGAAATTGTATTATTTTGTTCCAGCAGCCTGAACAGACTAAGACATGAAGTGTAATAAAACATTGGCAGTTTGATATTCTAATAGATATTAAAGTTCATCTGTTAGTAAATATTCTTATTAATTACAAATGTTATTAAAATAAATATACCCTGCTGGCACTTAATGCATATTTTTAAAGCAGTATTAATATTGATTAATAATAATATTCTTTGCTAATATGGGTTCTCTCAGACAAATAGAACATCAATTATTCATTAAATATCATTGAGATTTATTTATCTCATAGTAAATAGGTAGTGTTTTTTGATTCAGTAGTAAATCAAATAAAATTAGTTCCTACCTCAGTAGAGTTGCCAGATAAAGTATAGGAATCACAATTAAATTGGGGTTAAGATAAACAACACATAGTATTTTTTAAACTTTTTTTACATTGTTAAGTTCCAACAATTTTTTAACTTTTATTTATTTAGTTAGTTAGTTTATGTGGTGCTGCCCCAGTGCCTTACATGTCCTAGTCAAGTGCTCTACCACTAAGCCACAAGCCCAGCCCAACACATAGTATTTTAGTACAAATACGTTCCATGTGATATTTGGGATGTACTTCTACTAAAAACGTATGTGTTGTCTGAAATTCAAATTTAACTGAACACCCTGTATTTTCATTTACTCAATCTGGCAATTCTATGGCCTCATGAAGAATTTAATGCATTAGAGGCAAAGAATACCAAGTACAACTAGCGTACAGAAGACCTGCTATGTTAACCTGGAAAGCCAGAAATTAACAATCACTAGGACCCTAAATAAGTGGAAGAAACCTGCCTGTCAAGCACGAACACCCACCCTTAGAGCAAGACATATTCTATCATGTTCGAAGCATTCAATGTTTAGGCCCATTTGTGCCATGCTCTCTTTGGTATACTGACCTTTACTAATGTAGGTAAAGGCAACAGGGAGATAAACCAAACCCGAAAAATGCTTCTACTTTAGTCATCATTCTAATATACCTTTAATCTATGTTTAAGGTGGTCATGAGGGACATCAGGAAAATTTGATGGTTTCCCTAAGCAACTAACACTATATATCATTCCTGGCTATTAAAGCATTTCAAATACTTTTTCTTTCAAATAATTATTGAAAGTAGAGCTGAGTTTTATGGACTCTAAAAATAGATCATACGTGACTTTTTGCCTTCAGAAAGAATATGGCCTAAGAAAAGAAAATAGATATATAATACTAGCAGAATCTAATCAGTGCCAAGACATGTACAAATCATATCTCTAATTGAAGTGAGAATTCCATTCAGACTAGAGGGAACTAAAGGAAAGCAACTGAATGGAGAGCATTTTTTTTTTCTTCAAAACTTTACAATTTTCTGTATTTTTAAATTTAAAGTAGAAATTGTTTGGGAATGTAGCTCAGTGGTAGAGCACTTGTCTAGCCTGTGTAAGACCCTGGGTTCAATTCCCAGTAGCATGAAAAATAATTAAAATAAAAATAAAGTGTAGATTTGTTTTTTAAAAATCAAAATGCAAAATTATTAGCAGAAAAGCAAAAATTAGTTTTAATCTTATCACCCTGAGATAGCCATGGATAGCATTTTAGGATGTATCCCCTTCTTTATATTTTGGATGAAATTGGGGTCTTATCACATATTCTTTTCTCTTTCTCCTCCTCCTCTTCCTCTTTCTCTTGCTCTTGCTCCTTCTCTTGCTCTTCCTCCTTCTCCTTCTCCATCTCCTCCTCCTCCTCCTTTTCTCAGTGCTAGGGATTGAACCCAGCGGCCCCACACAGGCTAGGCAAGCACTCTACCACTGAGTTACATCCCCAGTCCTATATATTGTTTTATGTTCTTCTTTGTTCCCCAATTATATAATGTGAGCATTTTTCATGTCTTTAAATTTTTTTGGCTGGGGGTTGGGGAGGATTACCAGGGATTGAACTCAACAGGGACACTCAACACTGAGCCACATCCCCAGCCCTATTTTGTTTTGTATTTAGACACAGGGTCTCACAGAATTGCTTAGCACCTGGCTTTTGCTGAGGTTGGCTTTGAACCCACCATTCTCTTGCCTCAGCCTCCCCAGCCACTGGGATTATAGGCGTGCACCATGGCGTCTAGCTTCATGTCATTTAATATTTTTTAACATGAACTTTTAATCAGTACATACTCTTCCATCTTATGGATATATTATGCTTTCTTTTTCTCTTATTATTAGACACTTTATTTTTGATGCTTTACTTTTATAAATAATATTGCAATGAATAGTCCTATACAAGACATCTTCATAATAATTCAACAAGTAATTTTTGAACATTAGTTGATGCTCTGGATGTTGAAGATAATTAGTGGACAAGGAGCAAATCCCTGCGCTAGTGGGAGAGAGGAAAGAGCCTAGATGTAAACTGTATGTCAGATAGTGACAAATGGTCCAGAGAAAAATAAAGCAGGGATAGGACATAGGCATTGAGGTAGGGGCCTAAGGATTGTATTTTTAAATAGGATGGTTAGGAACGAAGCTGAGAATAACATATGAGCAAACACCTGCAGTGAGTCAGCAAATCGGGGGATATGGAGGGAAACATTACAGAGAGAAGCATGTAAAGACCCTGAATAGGAGGGCATTGAGCAGAGGGCTATCTGATCATTTGGTTATTCTTTGAGAGCAGATTGCAGAAAGAAGGTTAGAAACAGAACAGTCAGGAGGTTATTGCTGAAATCCAGGTGGGCAATGATAGTGGCGTTTGGATAACAGGATAACAGTGGAAGTGAAGAGAAGTGGGTTTTTATTAGCTTGGATATAAGCTGAGAAAAAGTCAGATATGACTTCATGCATCTCCAATTTTTTCCTTTAGGTTACGTTTCTGGAGATGGAAATTATTAGATGTGTTTTAAGAGCTCTTTATATATACAGCCAAATTTTCACCTGAAAAAAATGTCGGTTTATAATTTGAGTATTCTATATGGAATACAATTTATCAAAGTTTTTGAAGAAAAGTGTTTTAGCGGAATTTTTTTCAGTTTTTAAAAATTTTTTATTCTGTTTAGATATACATGACAGTAGAGTGTATTTTGACATATTATACATACATGGAGTATGACTTATTCTAATTAGGATCCCTTTTGTGGTTATACATGATATAGAATGTCACTGGTGTTGTATTCATATATGAACATAGGAAAGTTATGTCCAATTCTTTCTATTGTCTTTCCTATTTCCATTCTTCTCCCTTTCCTTCATTCCCCTTTGTCTAGTCCAATGAACTTCTATTCTTCCCTCCCTTTCCCCACTTGTTGTGTGTTGGCATCCACATATCAGAAAGAACATTTGGCCTTTGGTTTTTTGGGATTGACTTATTTCACTTAGCATGATAGTCTCCAGATCCATCCATTTCCTGGCAAATGCCATTAATTTCATTCTTCTTTATGGCTGAGTAATATTCCATTGTGTGTATATAACACACTTTCTTTCATTTCATTTTCATTCATTCATCTGTTGAAGGGTATCTAGGTTTCCATAGCTTGGCTATTGTGAATTGAGCTGCTATAAAGATTGATGTGGCTGCATCACTGTAGTATGCTGATTTTAAGTCCTTTGGGTATCAACTGAGGTGTCAGTTAACTGTGTCAAATGGTGATTCCCTTCCAAGTTTTCTGAGGAATCTCCATATTGCTTTCCAGAGTGGTTGCACCAATTTGCAGTTCAACCAGCAATGTATGAGTGTACCTTTTTCCTTACATCCTCACCAACATTTATTGTTACTTATATCCTTGATAATTGCCGTTCTGACTTGGGTGAGATGAAATCTCAGTGTACTTTCAATTTGCCTTTCTCTACTTGCTAGAGATGTTGAACAGTTCTTCATACATTTGTTGACTACTCATATTTCTTCTGTGAAGCGCCTGTTCAGTTCCTTTGCCCATTTATTGATTGGGTTATTTGGTTTTTCGGTGTTAAGTTTTTTGAGTTCTTTGTATATCCTGGAGATTAATGCTATCTGAAGTGCAGGTGGCAAAGATTTTCTTCCATTCTGTAGGCTCTTTCTTCACATTCTTGATTGTTTCCTTTCCAATGAAAAAGCTTTTTAGTTTGATACCATCCCCTTAATCGATTCTTGACTTTACTTCTTGCACTTTAGGAGTCTTATTAAGGAACTCTGTTCCTAAGCCAACATGATGGGAAGTTGGGCCTACAATTTCTTCAAGTAGATGCAGAGTCTCTAGTCTAATGCCTAGGTCCTCAACCCACTTTGAGTTGAGTTTTGTACAGGGTGAAAGAGAGGAGTTAATTTCATTCTACTGCATATGGATTTCCAGTTTTCCCAGCACCATTTGTTGAAGAGGCTATCTTTTCTCCAGTTTATGTTTATGGTGCCTTTGTCTAGTATGAGATAACTGCATTTATGTTGGTTTCTCTCTGTGTCTGTATCCATTGGTCTGCATATCTGTTTTTGTGCCAATATCATGCAGTTTTTGTTGCTATAGCTCTGTAGTATAATTTCAGGTCTGGTATTGTGATGCCTTCCTGGTTCACATTTCTCACTAAGGATTGCTTTGTTAGCCAGATTTTTAATAGCTTTACAAATACTTTGGTTTGCATTCAATCATTTAGGAGCTGAATGATTTTCTTAAATTTTGCATGTAGATGTTGATACATTTTTAAGCAGGAAAATCTTTCAGATACAGATTACTAAAGACTAGATGTTTCCCTTTGGAACTTAGAACTATAGAAATAACTAAAAATGAAGAGGAATTTGATAAATGAAAAAAAGGGAAGAAGTTCAAAATGTGAAGACAGGATAAGAAAGAGAAACTGAAGAAAATAATGTAGAGTATCGGAAACTTGACTTGCCAAAGCAAAAAGAAAAGAAATTTCAGAAAAAGTATATTTTTCCAAAGTACTGAAATATCAAATAAAGTGAAGACTGAACATAAGCCATTAGATTGAGAAAGCCATTGTTAACTTTATGGGGTTCCGTTTAGTGGAAAATTGAGACAGAAGAAATAAGGGAAATTAGATCACCAGGAGTTTTAGTGAATGATAGAAGGCAGAGAATATAACTTTCTGAGCTAAGGAAAAAAAGGGAATGAGATGACAGATCAAAGGAAACACCTGAGGATGTCTTTAGGTAAGGAAAGAGAAAACTGAAAACCATAGGACAAGTACGGTTGGTATGGGCAGGTCTAAGGAGCAGGGAAGTGCAGGACCAACAGCATGGGGGGAACCTCAAGGTGTGAAAAAAGGGGCATTGACTTCTGTGACCAGAAATAATGACAAGACTATGATCAAAGCAACTAGCACAGTTCCTGGTGTGATAGTTAATGTATGTGTAAATGTGAATGGGCCACAGAATGCCCAGATATTTGGTCACATTGTTTTGGGTTTATCCATGAAGGTATTTCTGGATGAGATTAATGTTAGAATTGGTAGACTGAGTAAAACAGATTGCTCTTCTTCATATTGGTGGGCCTCATCCAATCAGTTGAAAACCTACGTGGAACAAAATAGTTGAATAGGAGTGACTTTCTTCTACCTGACTGCCTTCAAGCTGGGACATGGATCTTTTCCTGCCTTCAGACTCAAACGGAAACATTTACTTTTCTCTTTTTCTTTTTGGTACTGGGGATTGAACCCAGGGGCAAGTAATCACTGAACCACATCCCAAGCCCCTTTTTATATTTTATTTAGAGATAGGGCCTTGCTGAGTTGCTGAGGCTGGCCTTGAACCCAAAATCCTCCTGCCTGAGCCTCCCAAACCACTGGGATTACCGGCGTGCACCACCACTGTAAATTTACTCTTCCTGGGCCCTGAGTCTATTGGCATTTGAACTACATTATAGACCCTCCTGGTTTTCAGGTCTTCAGACAGAGTAGAACTGCCCCTATCACCTCTGCTGATCAATTCCTTACTGCAAATCTTGGAACTTTTCAACCTTCATAATTGTGGAAGCCAATTCCTTATTTTTTGAGTGTCTTCTGTTTGTTCTGTTTCTCTGGAGTACCCTAATATACCCATTATAGTAAGTGTTTACTATATATTGAATGTCAAGTTCAGAGGTGGAGAGGATGGATGATATGAGAAATGGATGACAGTTCAAGCTGACCAATGAGACAAATGGCCAAGTGAAGTGCTTCAGAGAAATCCCTGTGGTGGCCAATATGGGATAGTACAGACAAGCAAGATCATCATTGGAGCTCTTAATAGAGACGCCAGCAGGCCAGCAGTCAACTGCGAGGAGATTCAAAAAGTGTCCCTGTGAGTGTTCAGTGTTCTGGGTCAGGAACACACTGAAAATTAAACGGGAAGAAAAGACACACTTCACTGTCTGGGCATTTCTGTTCTCATGTAATCTAACAAACCTAAGTGGCCTTACTTTTTCAAAGAAGTAAATGAAGACTGAGTTATGTTAATTAACATAGTCTGAGGTTGCAGAGTAGAATAGCACTAGAACCAGGATCAAAGTCCAGAGGCAATGGGCTGGAGTCGTGACTCAGTGGTAGAGCAAAGCCTGGCATGTATGAGGCCCTGGGTTCCATCCTCAGCACTGCATATAAGTAAATAAATAAAATAAAAGATCCATTGACAAAAAAAATAAAGAAAAATCCAGAGGCAAAATGTTGGGTAACGCTGACTGTAGTTATTGTTGACCTATCCATAGGAACTGGGGCTTAGGGACAGGGCTCCCATCCCCATGATGGCTATAGAACCTGGCACCCAAGGGAGACACTCAGGCACAGAGGGAAATGACAGGGAGACAGTCAACAAAATAACTTCTCAGGCCAGAACTTGCCCATAAGAACAAAATGGGGGGTGGGGGTGGGTGGGGGGTAAAATTAATAACAATGTGTGACAGATACCATTGCCCTGTGTACATGCATGAATGCACAGATGGTGTGACTCTACTTTGTGTACAACCAGTGAAACAAGAGCGGTACTCCATTTGTGTTCAATGAATCAATAAGTAAATAAAAAAAAAAAGAACAAAATGGGAAGGATAAAAGGGATGCTGTGAGACTATGATCCTAATATTCAGTTCACTAATCTCCAAAGACCCATGTTCTGAAAGAGTGAATAAAATAGCTTCACATCCTATAATGGAGTATCTATCGCTGATGATGGTCACATAGGAACTCTCATGACATCCACTAAATTTGCCAGATTCACTGAAGCGCCTTACTCCCTCTTCAACACATGCCCACAGCATGGTATGTGCTCAAAACTAGATTCCCTCTAACACATCTGTGAACCTCTGCTCCCACCTAAAAGCTCATGGAGTCAGTTGCAGTTTCCCCAAACCTGTTTATGCCAGTTATACTTGTTATCAATTATGTTAATTATTATATAAAGTAATGAAATGTACAAAAGTCACTAAAGAAATTGAGGGATGAAATGGAAGTTGGGCAGTGTGGCACATGCCTATAATCCTAGCAACTTGGAGGCTGATCAGAGGATTGTAGGTTTGAGACCAGCTGGGCAACTTAGTGAAACCTTGTCTTGGAATAAAAAATAAAAAGACTGGGGATATAGCTCTGTGGTAAAGCACCCCTGGGTATAATCTCTAGTTAAAAAATAAGAAAATATTTGTATATCTTTTTTTCTTATTATTACTGGGGATTAAGCCCTTGCTCATGCTAAGCACATGCTCTACCACTGAATGATACCCCAGTCATGTGTAGTTTTAAAATTTCTCTGTTTTAATTGACTTTTTCCAAGGACCAATCACTTACCAGTGATGAACAAGAGAGATTTTAGCATGCTCAATGTTGTATTTGTAAAGCACCTTTGACTATTCTTTACATAAAAGCATTATCTGTCTAGAAAAGCAAAAATAAAAACTGGAGTTCACATATTTTTTGACCCATTAGTGTGAAATGTCAATATGGAATATACATGTCTGCTTAGATAGTTCCTCTAAATCTTAGAGACAGTATTACTTTTATATATTAAAATTTTGTACCATGAACGTTTATGCCTTGCTAGTGTTCATAAGATTACCAGGAATTATGCATTTTGGGGGCTGGGTCATCCTGGTGGTGGTGCTTTTGTTATAGGCCAATGTGTATGGCATTTAAAAAGTCAGCTATCTTAGAAGTAATCTAGTGTATTTCTGTTGTATTGAAATAGGGTTAGGGATGTGGACTGGTGGTAGAACCCTTGCCTACCCACCACAAGGCCCTGAGTTCAGTCCCCAAGACCACACACACACACACACACACACACACACAAGTAAAAAACTAAATTGGGCTAAGGTTAAAGAAATATGCCCACTGTAAAAAATGTATTGAAATAAAATTAAAGGAAATGTTTACATAGCCCTTTACATTTTATCTTTCCCATGATATGTAACACTTTAAACCTAAGGATCTCAATGCATTTTTACATCAGATCATTAACTCTTCTGATAACTCTGTATCTTCTAACAGCTGGGCTGCCTCCTGTCAGACACTGATATAAAGATCAACATTGTCTTTAAATTGATTTAGGCCAATCAGTTGAGAGTTGCATTCATCTATGAATAAGAAACAGGAAAACCAAGGGTTATTTTTATCATGTATGTCAGAGGTAGGCAGACCAGGCTCATCTGTCCTCTCTGGGTTTCATAATGTCATTAGTAGCATTAAGCTTTTTCAGTTTTTGTGTTCAGCCATTCTCCATGTGTGCTTGTCAATTCATAATTAGCTAATTCACCTCAAGTCTTGTAGGTTTGCTTTGGTTGAAGCAATGGGAAGAAGAAAAGCAAGCATACCAACTGAGTTTGCCTTCTTTTAAAAGAAGAATTTTCTGGAACTGCTCCTAATAATTTCCTCTCAGATCTGATCGCCAACTAATGTCACATGACTACTTCTGTCTGCAAGGGAGGCTGGGAAATGTAGTTTTGGGGCATGTTTCCACCTCCCATAAAACTGAGGCAGTCAGGATGAAGGAGAGAATGGATATTGGGAGGGCAATAAGCAGTCTCTGTCACTGCAGGACTCTTGCCAAGATTAGAAAGAACGTATGTGTGGTGCCTAGCACGTGTCTGGCACCTAGTAGTTGCTGAAAAGCTGGTAGCGTTTATTTCGTTAGAAAAAAATGAAACTAGTGATGATGTCTCCAATTTTTTTTATACTAATTATGAAGAAGTACATGTAACGAATCCAATGTGGTAACAAAATACTTTTTGTAAAAAATTTTTGCCAAATTACCATTTGGCACCAAAATATTGGTGCAGTAATTTTTTAAAAGCTTATTTGATTCACCATATTATCATCTGGACAAAGGTCAATGAAAGTGCACTGTAATCTCAAAATTTTAAAACATAAATGACCTTGCTGTCTCCATATATTTTATGAGTCGGATAACATTTGTTTATTGTTTTTGTCATTGATTTATGACTTTTATTATATGTACTGCATATTCAAGTGGGTCACGTGTTGGGACAATAACATCTGTTGAACCATTACAATTTTACCACAGATATTTATTTGTACTCTTTTTTTTTTTTTTTTTGATATTGGGGATTGAACCCAGGAGCACTCGGCCACTGAGCCACATCCCCAGCCCTATTTTGAATTTTATTTAGAGACAGGGCCTCACTGAGTTGGTTAGGGCCTCACTAAGTTGCTGAGGCTGGCTTTGAACTCGAGATCCTCCTGCCTCAGCCTTCCAAGTGCTGGGATTACAGGCGTGCGCCACCGCGCCTGGCTTATTTGTACTCTTAATATATTGTTAAGTAAAGATCTTGACCTTCAAAAACTGTATCTGTGGTGATCACTGGGTTTCTGAATTCAGCAAGAAGAAATACTAGTATGTTATTGGTATTACCACTAGTATGACAATGTGAGAAGCCATTTTTATATATACAATATTATAAACATTTGTATTGCATCACTGCAAACCAATCAATTCCTTTTAAATAAATTATTTTTAATATTTGTTTTGTTTTGTTTTGTTTTGTTTTGTTTTGTTTTGTTTTTGGAACCGGGGATTGAACCCAGGGGCACTCGGCCACTGAGCCACATCCCAGCCCTGTTTCGTATTTTATTTAGAGACAGGGTCTCACTGAGTTGCTTAGGGCCTTGCTAAGTTGCTTGTCGAAAAATACCCATCATCAGGAATTATTTTATATAGAAATTTGGATCCTACATGTTAACAGGGCCAAGGTTCTAACATAGAATAGGCAAAGCCAGGTAAGCAAGCCTTTCCTTACGGAATGGTGCCTTGATCTAACAAGGTTTTTCTTGTTATTTCTTTCTATTGATTGGCTGTGGTGTTCCAGAGTAAGGAGGTGAGGCATCATGGATTCTATCCTATGTATACTGCAGTGGGGAGAAGACCCCCAAATTTTCAGGTGGACATTTAAAATGTGAGGCACCCAAAATCCTGCAGAAACCTGAGCTCCAGCTTTATCTTCTACACAATGCTAGAAGCTTTATGAAACCAAAGAGAAAAGACAAATATGCATTTTATAAGAAAATTAACCATTTCTCATATACAGAAATAAAATATTTAGCAGAATTGCATAGATCTAAATGCACCTAGAGGTTAACAACTGTCTTACATGTGAGATACTCTGTGTGGAATCCCATGATGAAACAAAAGCTGACATGCAACTCAATATTTTGTTATCCTGGATTGTATCATAGAAATTATTTTTAAAGAGTAGACAGAAAATTAGTTCATACAAAACATTGTCTAAATACTTTCTTTAAAGGGAACTAAATATAAAAGGCGTATGTGTGTGAGAAAAGGAAGGTAATCTAGCCCTTTGAAACGTCTTTCTACATAGGAATCATTATTCTCTGTGCTTTACAAATACTTTTATCTTTACAATAATTCCAAGTAATTATTATTCCAGTAAAGGGAATTACTTGGGATGGAAACAGAGAAATTATGTGTCAAACTCAGATCTGGCTCTGAAGCCTGTGTTGGTTCCTCTCCTCAGTGCCTTGAAAGTCTGTCTCATGAAAATCATTTGCCTCTTAGTTTTTCATGTAGCTGTTTTGCAGCCTTTGGTGCTGTTACTAGACATATTGTAGTTTTACTTCAGATCTGTGCAATGTAATTTTGATTCAGGGTCATTTTCCAAATACAATTCAAGACAATACAAGTAATATAATTTGAAGAAATAAATAATTAAGTGATGAATTCAGTTGGCAGAGTTCAAACCCAAACTTTTCCCCTTGATTATAAGATTTATCTTTTTTTCCCTACAATTACCAAACGCATTTGACTCTATCTTTCAATTAATTTTACACAACTGGGGTTATGGCTTGGTGGTAGAGTGCTTGCCTAGCATGTGTGAGACACTGAGTTCGATCCTCAGCACCACATAAAAATAAAAATAAATAAAATCAAGGTATTGTGTTCATCTGCCACTAAAAAAATTTTTTTAAAATTTTGCATATATGCTTATCTTCAAATGGCAGGTTTTAGCCAATACAGTTCTACTAGGAAGTTATATGTGCTTGTCTCTTTTGAGTTTGTCCTTGCTTGTTTTTCCTTGACCTACATTTATCCCATCACCTATACTTAAGCCTGTTATAGATAACCTTTGTCTTTCTTTGAATTATTTCATTTAGTCTAATTCCCTAATTCCACTTCTTACATCCCCACACCATAACCAGTTCCTCCACCCACCCCCCAATTCAGAATATGTCCTGTTCTGACCCATAGTATCTATAACAGAATTATCATTTCATCAGCAACATTCTTGCTGTTTGAAGTCAGGATCAATTGTGGAGGAGAAATTGTTTAGGTATAAATAGCCTTTTAAAAATAACTGAAATAAAATGCACATGTTTATTTTTTTCCATTTGTCTTCAAACTTCTTAGCCACAAATGGTATCTTTCTACCTTCTTTCCTTTTCTCCATTCATGTTTACTTTATATTTCTTTCTAGTTTTTCATGATTTTCTTTCCAGAATCCTTGTAATACTCAACTTCCTTTGTTTTCTCCATTCCCACATTTATAGAATATTTCACTAAATGTAATTAAATGGTAGTTTCTCAGGACAACTGGATATCTTGCATGACTTGGTGAATCCGTTGTTCTCTCTTACTTCTGCATCACTCCCAGTCCTAGAACCCCACCTGCCATCCACAACATGCCCCTTATCTAGTTAAACTCCTTCCCACTCTTCTAGGCCCAGTTCAGAAAACCAGTACTCCCAACTTTTAATCACTTGATTTGTTCTTCAATTCCAGCACTTAGCAGAGTTGAGGACTATATCTAACTTTCCACAACATCTACACAAATATTTATTGAATTAGTGAATGGTTAGATCAAATGCCTTATTCCAAAATCCTAGTCTAATTCATTTGTACTTTCATGTGTAGAACTGTCATTTTACAGTAATGCATTTCTTTTTTTCATTTTGAGTTTTTCCTGAACATTTCATTCTGTGCTGTCACTCAATGTCACCCTTTAATCCATTCAATCTTTTGCAGATAACATTTTTTTAAAGTTAAAGTGCTCTTTGTTTTTCTCTATAAGGCATCCAACAAAACTGTTTTATACTTTAAAGGGTGTTATTTTCACTTTCATAAAGAATCAAGTTTATTTGTTACTCAGATCCAATGGTTTGCTTCTTTTTACAGATCAGGCTAAGCAAACTCTCCTGGCAGGAAGCCATCAGAAATCCAGTTACAGGATGTTGCATATCTCTTCACAGAAAGGATTAGAAAGTGCTAACAATGCTCTATTCCTCTTAACCATCTCTAATGCTTACCCAAGAAAAAAGTAAGTAAAATATGTGCATGGTGGTTTTAAAAATGAAAATAAGACATATACATATTATGGATAAACTACTTTCTAAAGTATGTTCTCACTCATTTTCTCAGGTATAAAAATATTTCAGGCAGTTGCAGTAAATCAAAATGTTAAGAAACTACTAAAACTTTTCTTGTGATTTGTCTTCATTTTGTTTGATTTATAACATGAATTTCAAACATTTTGCTATACCACTTATATGTAAGTTTATCTGTCATATCATAGTGTTCAAAGGGAAATTCTTATTTTAAATTTCTACCTCGAGCCAGGTGCAGCGGCACACACCTGTAATCGTAGTGACTCAGGAGGCTAAGGAAGGAGGATCACAAGTTCAAGGGTACCCTCAGTGATTTAGCAAGACCCTAAGCAACTTAACTGTGTCTGAAAATAAAAAATGAAAAGGGCTGGAAATGTAGCTCAGTGGGAAAGTGCCCCTGGTTCAATCCCCAGTACAAAAACAGAAAGAAAAAAAAAGTTCTACAGCATCATTTTAAATAGTTTCAATAAGATCTGCCTAAATTTTAAGTCTTCAGGGACACCAAGAGATCTCAGCTGCTGTATTAGTCAAGTTCTGGCAGCACGTTGTAAAACACATAAGTTACAGGCAACAGAGGGCAAGAACAAAACTTAATGTGGTTACCTTGTTGCTGATTCTTCCTAAGATATACCATAAAATTATAAAACATTTTATTTAAGAGGCGACTTTAATGAGTGAATGAAAACAGGAGAAATTTCCTAGGCATATCTATTTCAGGATCCATCTTATAATTGACCATTTTTCCTCCCTTAGTGAATGTATCCCTCCTACTACATAACTCAGAACATTGTTACAACATTCTTGGGCAAGTAGTCATTTTTAAATGGCCCAGCCTAAGCTTACAAAATACAAGACCCAAGAATTCACTTTTACTCTACTAAATAGTTTTACTTCTTATTGTTTCCTGAGGAAGGATTGGATTTGGGAAAGGGGAATAGGCATCTGGTATGGTATGAAGTTTGGCAGCCAAAACTAAACAGGAAAAGAATCATGACTTTCAGATGTGTGACTTTGAGATTTGGCACAGGCTGAATTCAAGTTTACCTTTGCACTATTAAAAAAAAAAAAATTGCCAGGCACATGGATAAACAGTAGAGTTTGTCATACTTTATGATGGATGTTAAATTATCCAAGATCTTTTAGCCTCCGAGTTGTTGATTCACAAATAATGAAGAGCATTACAGACCTAAAAATTTACCTCATTTTCATAACCTAGTCCTTAACCTTTTTCTATTAGTCACGTTGCTGTGTTTTAAAAATTATAACAGTTGAAAGTTATAAATTTATTAAAACTTAACAAAACTTTTAGAAAACTTCTGAGATTGCTAGATGGATGTGTGTATGTATTCATTTTTTTTTTAATTGATACAAACTTTCTCCCTGTTGGTTCTCAGTTGGAAACATTTAACTGAGAAACATTTGGAAATATATGAGGTCATTTTGGTTTCTCATTGATGGAGGGAGGTCAGGCAGTGAGCTATTAACATTCGGTGCAGTCCCTAAGGACATGAAACATCCTGTAAAATGTGACTGACTGTCCTGAAAAGCCATGAATTATCCCACCCCCAAATGCCAATGATGCTGACACCCTTGAGACACTCAAAGGACTTAGATATTAAAATAAAATGTTCATCTTCAACAAGTACAGAAACAGGAGTCTAGGGACTCAGTGTGGAACTGTGGATCCAGACAACTTGAGTTCAAATCCTGTTTCTGGCTGTGTGACCTGCATGCTATTAGTTTAATATTCAATTGCCCCACCTGTAGAAATGGGTATAATAGAAGTACCTGCCTCATAGATTTTTGTTGTGAGCTCTCAATGCTGACTATTGCTATTACAAGCCCACTGAAGTTCATTCTATCTTAATGAGTACTAGTGAGAGAATGTACAAATATATTTTGTGAAACCTAGAACTCCTAAATTTAAAAATCTTCAGGCTAGAATCCATTGTGTTAGAAGATAGTTTGTGATTATGACGATCATGTTGTACATAAAATCTCAGTCACTAAATATGTCCACACAAAGCAATAGAAGATGGTTAAAGGATGAGAGAAGCATTCACAGGCAGAAGAAAATTTGTGTGGTCTATAATAAAGAGTGTAAGATGGACACTTTGCAGAGGATGTCTGACTAAATCATGACCACAAATTGCATTGGGTTGACTATATCTGATGTGATGAAACAAAGAGATGATTGCTTCCAAATCACGGTTAAGTTGGAGGTCTGCTCTTCTATGAGGTCAGTAAGCCCCAATTCTCTCAGTGCAGACATGAAACCTTCTAAATAGCTTAAACCCTCTTTCTATGAAAGAGAAGAGTTCTCACTTCTGCAGCTCAGTCTTGGATTTGTTGTGTGTACACAGAAGGCCTCACTTATTTACACTCACTTTCCACTACAATTCAGAGTCCTTTGAACAAATGAAGGAAAAGCCACTGGATGCCAGATTTATAAGCACAGAAATGAACTAGAAATTAATCCTAGTGTTGGATACATTTATAAAAGAAAGAAAAGGAATCCAAACAAGAATGAGGTTACTGCCTGTGGAAAGAATAGAACAGCTCACCACAGGTGAATGTAACACATTTTTCAAAAAGTACAAATCAAGCAGCCTGAAACAAAAGGCACCAAAAAGGTAAAAGAATACCAATCGTCTTTTCAATTCTTCAAATCAAAGTTCTGTCAACTGTCAGATGTGTTATATGATGATTCAAATGACAAATGCTTTAATGGTAAATGAGATCAGATAATATCACCATTAAAAGGAGACCTCCAAAAATAGCAATAAGAGTACTGTATTGATTCATTCTCCTTCAAAGACTATCATAAGGTACAAAGCCTCGTGAATTGTAATTGAGGACAGTAAGCAACCATCCTATTCTCCTATCATCCTTTTTTTGGGGAGTGGGATGTGCCAGTGATGGAACCCAGGCACACTTAACCACTGAGTCACATCCCCAGCCCTTGTTTATATTTTATTTAGAGATAGATAGAGATAGTTGCTTAGATCCTTGCTAAGATGCTGAGCTTTGCTTTGAACTTGACATCCTCTGCCTCAGCCTCCAAAGCCGCTGGGATCACAGGTATGCCCTTCTGTGCCTAGCTTCTCCTATCACTTCTGGTCTTTCTTCCTACCCTCTTTGACATTACTGAAGGTTCAGTAAGTTCCATTATCTTCTCTAGCTCCATATTCCCATCATACACACCCACCCACCCTTCTTCAGAGACTCTAAAATTGCCTTGTTTGGTTGGGTCTACTGTGAATGTCTCCACCATTGTTCCCTCCCTGGCACTTCAGTCTTGCTGTTCCTAAGAGCTGTTAGATATTCTACCCTAAAATGCCCCCATTTTTTCCTTAAATCTCACAACCAGACCATCAGCATATCTAGTCTGTTGTTTTCAAAATGCAATTGGGATCTGATTGTTGTCACTGCCTCCATCCCAGCCCTGGCCACCATCAACTCTTCCTGGATTTCTGTCGTAGCTCCTCCCTGGTCTCCACATTTTCACTCTCACCCCACTTCCCACTCTTGTGCACACAGCAGCTAGTGTGATGCTTTAAAAACAGAAATCATATCCTGACACAGCTCTGAGCAAAACCCTCCAGAAGCATCCATTTTATTCAGAATAAAAGTCAAATTTCCTAGGATCTTATAGATCCTGCACAAGGAGCTGCCGACCTCACCTCAATTCCTACTTTTCCTCCCCTTCCTCATTCCTTTTGTTCTTCCCTCTGACTGGAATGTGGCACCTCCAGATATCTGTGTGATCTGCTTTCTCCCCTCCCCTCCTTTGTGATCCTCACTTTTATGACTTTTCTGTGAGCTCTCCACTGACCACCCTGCACCTGGCTGCTCCTTTATTTTCTCCACAATACTTATCACTGACATGAGCTGCAATTTACTTATTTATTGGCTTTTGCTGTTTGTTTGTTTGCTTGTTTTTCTCTCCACTCTGGAAAGTGTGGGGATCAGGATGTTTTCTGTTTTGTTCACTAATGGATCCCAAGTACATAGAACTATATTTGGTACTGAGTTGCCATTAAATGAATACTTCTTGAATGCATCCAGAAATCTCTGAGTCTTCAAAAACCAGCTTCTAATACAAACTAATCTATTTTTCCTGAAAATCCATAGTTTTTTCCTGGTAAAAATCCATCCATATTCTAAATTTTACATTTTTCTTTGTCTGTCAGTAGGACATCTGATTAGTTATCAAAGTTTTCCAATTTTACTGGTAATCAGAATCTGTTCTTACTTCTACTGCTACCATCTTTGTTCATGATAGCATAGATTGGACTCAGACTTGAGTTTGAATCCTGTGTCTGCCACTGACTAGATCTTGAGCAGTTTCATCCAGAGTAGGATCAGGGAGATCTCAGGTTCTCATTGATTAATTAGTGCCTACTTTACAGGATGATTATGAGTATTAAATATGACAATGTATTCAAAACATGTGTGCATATCTGACACATAATAAATGATCAATATATTGGCATGGATCAGGAATATATTCCTGATCCATGCCAATAGTTTTCTGTTATACCTTATCCATTTCTCTCTCTCTCTCTCTCTCTCTCTCTCTCTTACTCTCTCTCTCTCTTTATGGTACTGAGGACTGAACCCAGGAGCATTGTACCACAGAGTTATGTTCCTGGTTCTTTTTATTTTATTTTTATTTTGAGACAGGGTCTTACTGAGTTGCTTGGGCTATCCTCAAACTTGTAATCCTCCTGCCACTGCCTGCCACATAGCTGGGATTCCAGGCATGTGCCACCATACTTGGCTACACCCTGCACATATTCAACACTTGATGATAGAATAGGCTTTAGAGCTGGGATGTGGCTCAGTGATAGAGTGCTTGCCTAGCATGCACAGTCTCTGGGTTCAATCCCCAGTACACACACACACACACACACACACACAAATATATGCATAGGTATGTAAATGCTTACCCATATTCTAGAGTAGGCTTTACATTAGATGATTTTGCTCAACTGTAGGTTGATGTAAGTGGTTTGGTAGGTTAGGCTAAACTATGATGCTATGTCTCATAGGCTAGGTGTATTAAATGCATATTTTACTTATATTTTAAATTAAGATGGGTTTATCAGGATGTAATTCCATTGTAAATTGAGGGATATCTGTATATCATACCACTACTACCCAAAAAATCTTCCGTAAGTATTGCTTTCAACATACAGGTGAATCATTTGACAAGTTTCAAAATTTTTCTGTAGATAAACAGAATTATATTGTGTGTACCTACTGTGCCCCAGATATTACATATACATTTTATAATTTAATAGTGTCAGACCATTCACCTAGCATTCATAAGCCACCCAATTTTGCCTCTCCTCTTCTTAGGTATGAAGGTTAATTTTATTTCAGCTTGGGTAGGCCACGTTACCCAGATATTTGGTCAAGCATCTGTCCAGATGTCTCTATGAAGGTATTTTTAGATGAGGTTAGCCCAATTAAAGCAGCAGACTTGAGTGAAGCAGATTATCCTCTGTGATGTACATGAAATGTACATCACATTCAATCAGTTAAAGGCCTGAGAGCAAAAGTTGGGCTGGGGATATAGCTTAGTGGTAGAGCCTGGCATGCTTGAGGCCCTGACTTTGGTTCCCAGCACCACCAAAGAGAGAGAGACAGAAGAAGAGAAAGTTGAAGGCCTTAAGAAACAAAGACTGAAGTCTCCTGAAGAAGAAAAAATTCTGCTCCAGACTGTCTTTGAACTCCAGTTACAACATCAGCTCTTGCTGCTGGCACAACCTGCCGCATTCAGACTTGCCAGACCCCATAGTCAAGTGAACCAACCTCCTAAAAAAAACTCTCTCCCCCACATCTCTCCCTCTGTCCCTCCCTCCCTGTTTCTTTTTACACAACACACATACACACACACACACACACACACACACACACACACACACACATTATGGGTTCCCTGACTAATACACTAGCTGTATCAATACCTATATGAATTCTATCTATTCCTCAAAGCCCATCTCTTCCCTATTCTATGACCATTTCAACCAGATTTTTTTTAAACTTTTACTTTATTTATTTATTTTTATGTGGTGCTGCTGAGGATTGAACCCAGTGCCTCATGCGTGCGAGGCAAGCACTCCACTACTAAGCTATAGCCCCTACCCCCCGAAATTGTTTTTTTAACTCTGGATTTCTTGAACTCTTCAAACACCCTTCTTTGCATCAATGTAATTTATATTTGTAATAGTTTCCCTACAAGGAAGTATGCTGTCCCACCTCTGCTCCTGAGTTATCCAGGGAAAGCTACTTAACATCCCTAAGCTTCTATTACTTCATGGTAAAATGAGGAAAATAACTTCCTTAGTGGATTGATGTGGAGAGAATGGATATGCTCACAATATTGTGAAACATATAGCGTAGGGTGAAAAATGTACTTAATACCACTGATCTCCTGGGAAGCTTGTGTGGCAATGAAATGAGCCATATTATGTCCTGTCAGACTCAGGAATGAAGACAGATCTTCAGGGTTAGGTCATAACTGAGTATCTCAGAGCGCAGCCAATCTACAGTTCTTAAGAATGAGCACACAAGGGTGTAAGTGTGTAATGTAGATCCACAACCAAAGCAATCAGTTCAAGTCAAAGACAGCTGACTGAATTCAGTACTCTAGATCCAGGGCATCCACTGATTTGGGGAGAGCACAAGCTATTATTAATATGTTAAGTAAATGGAATTCTCAGGGTGGGAATTTCCAACAGTAAGAAATGAAAGTTCAAGGCATGTTCCAAGTCCCAGGGAAACAAGCAGTGGTAATAATGAATCAGTGAAAAATCAATGAACAACATTATGACCACCAGCCTGGGTCCTGTTTCTGAGGACAAAGTGAAGGCCAAATAAAAGTGGTAGCTAGATAAACTTCAGCTGATTGGAGTAAAACACCTGGAGTCAGACAGACATATACCTGAAGGACTCCTCTATTTTTGTTTTTGTTCTTTTCTTTTGTGGTGCTGGGAATTGAATCCAGATCCTTGTGCATGTTAGGCAAGCATTTGATCACTGAGCTACATCCCTGTCCATGAAGGACTTCTTCAGTAGCATCTTGAGAAGATCAAGACCTGGGGATGCCACCCTCTTGTCTGTAATTGTGCTCACTTTCTTCAGGCATAAATTAGCATCTTTGTCAAAAAGTGTGGGATTAATTTTACGAAGTCTTTTTTTTTTTTTGGAACTGGGGATTGAACTCCGGGGCACTCAACTACTGAGTCACATCTCAGCCCTATTTTGTATTTTTATTTAGAGACAGGGTCTCACTGAGTTGCTTAGGGCCTCGCTAAGTTGCTGAGGCTGGCTTTGAACTCGCGATCCTCCTGCCT
The DNA here is from genome assembly GCA_020662805.1 of Glaucomys volans. NCBI lineage: Eukaryota > Metazoa > Chordata > Mammalia > Rodentia > Sciuridae > Glaucomys > Glaucomys volans. The sequence continues at coordinate 230,552 of JAJEJO010005001.1, read as the reverse complement.
CAGCCTCCCAAGTGCTGGGATTACAGGCTTGCGCCACCGCGCCTGGCTCTTACTGCTATTGTTATTCCAACAAATAAAAGCACTACTGATTGGGTATAGAACAACCTCAGTGCTTCTAGTCATGCCTGGCTAGCACTTAACTGTTCATCTTAAGGTGTATCAAGTATAAAGGGTACATTGATCAGTGTCCCAGCAGGAAACAAAGTGAAGACTCACATTAGGACAACTTGGGCAGGTTTATAATGGACCAATTTTAGGGCAGGTGCTGTAGTCTGGATCTGAAATGCTCTCCAAAGGCCCATATGTTAAAGACTGAACCCCATCTTAATGCTGTTGGGAGGTGGTGGAAATTTTGAGAGGCAGAGCATAGTAGGAAGTCCTTAGGTGATTGGGGACACACTCCTGAAATGGAGTGTGGCATCCTGACTCCCTCCTCTTCTCTCTCTCTCTCTCTCTCTCTCTCTCTTGCTTCCCAGCCATGAAGTGAACAGTTGTGCTCTGCCACGTGCTGCCACAACAATGTACAGACTCACCACAGGCCCAAAAGCAATGAGGCCAACCAATGATGGACTGAAACCTCTGAACTGTGAGCCTAAATAAATATTTCCTCTTTCTGAGTTAGTTCTCTCAGGGAGCTGTTATAGTAACAAGAAGATAACTAACACAGAAGCCGAGCACTTACCTCTTTTAGGCCCAAAGGAAGGAGGAGAGGGAATACTATGGAGCCTGTAAGGAGAGACAATGACCCATGGAAAATGCCTTGAGAGAAACAATTAGTGACCTTTGGGTAAGGGTCTCAGCCACCCCAAGACAAGCCCACTCCCCTTTCTTCTTTGGACCCCCTTTAACCAAAAGCATCCTGAAGCCAAAGAGCAGGGACCCCTACGGGGCAGCCTTAGGAACTGAGAGAAAGATGGAGAAGGATGGAGAGTGAATCTGAAGGGGTAAATGTAAATTATCTGGCATTCCTGGATCTCTAAAACACAGTAGAATCCCCTTCTTACCTCTGGAACCAATCAATCTCTCTCTTCTTCCCCAGGTGGTTCTTAAACATAATCATCTCCCAAGTCTGCACCCTCAAAGGGCTCTTGCTTTGGTCAGATTTCTGTCAATATAACAAAATACTTGAGATAATTAACTGAAAAAAGGTAAAGGTTTATTTTGGCTGTGGTTTTATAGGTTCTAGTTCATGAGGGATTTGCCCCATTGCTTTTGGGCCCATGGTGAGGCAGGACATGGTGGCAATAGTGCATGGTAGAGCAAAAGTGCTCATCATATAGCCAGGAAGCAAAGAAGAGAAAGAGAAAAGGGCCAGAGTCCCACTATGCCCCTCAGAGGTACACATACCCTCAGTGACCTAAGGACTTGCCACTAGGCTCCACCTATCAACGGTTCCACTACTTCCTAACAGTCCCACCCATGAACTCCTGGGTTTTAGGGAGACATTCAGCTTTCAAATTCTGGCTACTCCCTCTCAGTCTTATTGATGGATTTAATTATTATCACTATGCAGGATTCTGGGAATATAGCCCTAGCTCTAAACTAATCCAACTGCCTGCTGAAAAACTAGACTCAAATGGCTATTGATACCTTCATATCAAACCCATAATGTCGCACGATCTCAGCTCCACACTGCTCATCCTCTTAACCTACAACATTCCTCCTGTTAGTCATTCTTACATGTTCAGTCTTACCCAATGCTGTGCTCTAAAAAAACTTTTGATAACTTCCTCTTACTTGTCTAGTCAGCAGAGCATAATCCTTGCAGCTTGTCATTCTAGGCTATTTCCATAAGTTTCCAGCTCACTTTTTCAGTCCTTTATCCTGCAATCACCCTGTACATAGTCTATCCTCTACCTAGAATACCACTTGTGATTGTCCCCATTAATGTCTTTGCAAATGTTTCCTAAAAAAAGAATTCAAATTAAAAAATAAAAGGGGTTGTAGCTCAGTGGTAGAGTGCATGGTTAGCATCCATAAGGCCCCAGGTTCAATTCCCAGTTCCAGGGGAAAGAAAATATGAAAAAGGGCTGAGAGTGTAGCTCAGTGGTGAGTACTTGCCTAGCATACACAAGGCCTTGGGTTTGCTCCAAAGCACTACAAAAAATAAAATTAAAAAAAATAAATGAAAAGGAGAAAAACTTAGTGAATATTTTCTCTGTGTATAAATTGGCCTTCTCTCCCTCAATTCTCCAGATTCTCTGTGTTTAAAAATCAAAGCATATGCCACAGCACTATTCCTTTCCAAGATCTTTTTTGAAGTATATTACAAAGCCTTTCTGAATTTTCCTTAACTGCATATGATCTTTTCCTCCTTTGAATTCCTAAAAAATTTTCAGCTCTTTTATTTTACCCTAACCTATAGTATTTCTGTTATTCATCTTAGCCCCATATTATATTAAAAGCTTCTTATAAGCATGTCCTACACCAATTTTTTCCATTTTATGAAATATTTTTAATTCTCCAGCCACATTAAAATTTTGATTTATGATACTTTTTTAAAGAAAGAACTGATTATATTCATACACTTTTTCAATATGACTGTATTTCATGTATAATGCCCTTGGCAGGAAGGGGTAAGTTTCACTGTCAGTGTTGGGCTCTTGTTTGCAGTGAGGGTGTCTGCCAGAGCATGTGTTTTAGTCAGCTTTTTTGATGCTATGACTAAAAAATCTGACAAGAGCAATTTTAGAGAAGGAAAAATTTATTTGGGGGCTCATGTTTTCAGCGATCTTAGTCCATAGATGGACCACTCCATTCCTTGGGAGTCAAGGTGAGGCAGAACATCATGGCGGAAGAGTGTGATGGTGGGAAGCAGCTCAAGACATCACATCAGGAAACAGACTCCATTCACCAGATTCAAATACATACCCCAAAGGCATGCCCTCAATACCCACCTCCTCCAGCCTTACCATACCTGCCTCCAGATACCACTCAGTTAATCCCCATTAGGGGATTAATTCACTGATTAGGTTAAGGCTCTCATAACCCAATCATTTCACTTCTAAAATGTTCTTGCATTGTCTCACACATGAGCTTTTGGGGAACACCTAATATCTAAACCATAGTAGCATGTCTCAGTCCTCTAATTCTTTATTACCTTCCTTGTCAAATTAGCAAATAATAAAGTCCAACTAGTCTAGAGTGTTTTGTAAACAAAGCCTCTTGCAGCTAAATAATGCGTATGATATATATTGAGGAAATGAATAAGTGAAAGATTTCATGTATATTGTCTTAGTTCATTTGTGCTGCTATAACAAAATACCTGATACCTGATAATTTATCAAGAACTGAATTTTATTTCTCTCATTTCTGAGGGCTAGGGGTCCACGATCAAGGTGCTGACAGGTTCAGTAGGATGGAGCCTTGTTGCTGTATCTCTGAATGGCAGAACACTGTGTCCTCTCATAGCAGCAAGGAGACATGGGCAAGAAAGAAACCAAACTTCCTCCATCAAATCCTTCTACTGCAGCACTGATCCATTCATGATGGCTCTTACATGCCTCCTCTAATACTGCCCCTCCTAACATTGTTGCATTAGATATTAAGCTTGTAACACATGAATTTTGGGGACCCATTTAGACCATAGTACATTCATGATGTACTAGGCAAATTTTCTATCTCATTGGATATTTTTCTATTCTAATCCTACTATCTAGACAAAACACCTTGGGAAAGTCATTTAATCTCTCAGAATCTTTTTTTTTTCACATGACAGTACAGTATATTTTGAAATGTTATACATACATGGAATAAGTATAACTTGTTCCAATTAGGATCACATTAATTGTACATGAAGTGGTTGTACATGAAGTGGAGTTACATTGGTCATGTATTTATATATGAGGATAGGAAAGATATGTCTGATTCTTTCTACCATCTTTCCTATTACCATCTACCCTCCATTTCCTTCATTCCCCATTGTCTAGTTCAATGAACTTCCATCTTCCCCTCCCGTGTTGTGGGTTAGCATCCACATATGAGAGAGAACATTTGACCTTTGGTTTTTGGGGATTGACTTAATTCACTTAACATGATAGTCTCCAGATCCATCCATTTCCTGGCAAATGTCATTAATTTCACTCTTCTTTATGGCTGAGTAATATTCCATTGTGTATATATACCACACTTTTTTTCATTTCATTTTCATTCATTCATCTGTTGAAGGGCATCTAGGTTTCCATAGCTTGGCTATTGTGAATGGAGCTGCTATAAAGATTGATGTGGATGCATCACTGTAGTATGCTGATTTTAAGTCCTTTGGGTATCAACTGAGGAGTGGGATAACTGTGTCAAATAGTGATTCCCTTCCAAGTTTTCTGAGGAATCTCCATATTGCTTTCCAAAGTGGTTGCACCAATTTGCAGTCCAACCAGCAATGTATGAGTGTACCTTTTCCTCACACACTCACCAACATTTATTGTTACTTATATCCTTGATAATTGCCATTCTGACTGGGGTGAGATGGAATCTTAGTGTAGTTTCAATTTGCATTTATCTACCTGCTAGAGATGTTGAACAATTTTTCCTGTATTTGTCGACCATTCGTATTTCTTCTTCCATGAAGTGCCTGTTCAGTTCCTTTGTCCATTGATTGATTGGGTTATTTGCTTTTCAGTGTTGAGTTTGAGTTCTTTATGTATCCTGGAGATTAATGCCCTGAGGTGCTGATGGCAAAGACTTTCTCCCATTCTGTAGGTTCTCTCTTTGTTCTTGTTTCCTTTGCTGTGAAGAAGCTTTTTGGTTTGATACCATCACATTTATTGATTATTGATTTTTACTTCTTGCACTTTAAGAGTTTTATTGAAAAACTCAGTTCCTAAGCTGACACGGTAGACAGTTGGGCCTACTTTTTCTTCTAGTAGGTGCAGAGTCTTTGGTCTAATGCCTAGGTCCTTGATCCACTTTGAGTTGAGTTTTGTGCAGGGTGAGAGATAGGGGTTAAATTTCATTCTACTATGTATGGATTTCTAGTTTTCCCAGCACCATTTGTTGAAGAAGCTATCTTTTTTTCCAGTTTATGTTTATGGTGCCTTTGTCTAGTATGAGATAACTGTATTTATGTTGGTTTCTCTCTGTGTCTCTGTTCCATTGGTCTTCACGTCTATTTTTGTGCCAATACCATGCAGTTTTTATTACTATAGCTCTGTAGTATAATTTCAGGTTTGGTATTGTGGGGCTTTCGCTTCACTTTTCTCACTAAGGATTGCTTTTTTAGCCAGAATTGAAAACAAAGACTTGGCCAGATGTTTGCATATTCTTGTTCATAGAAACATTGATCATAGTAGCCAAAAAGTTGAAGCAATTCATATAGTGATCAACAGATGAATGAATAAACAATATGTGGCATATGCATAGATCTTATGTAAGAAGATCTTAAAAAGGAAGTAATATATGCTACAACATGAAAGATATTGAAGACATTGTGCAAAATTAAATAAGCCAGACAAAAAAAGGTGAATATTGTGTGATTCCACTTACATGAGAAAGCTGGAATAATCACATTCATAGAGACAGAAAATAAAATAGTCCTTCCCAGGGGATGAGGAGTAATAACAGTCAATTATTGTTTAATGAGGACAGGGTTTAAATTTGGATGGTAGAAAAGTTCTGGAGAAGATCATAGTGATGGTTCCACAGTAATGAACATGTACTAATGCTACTGAATTGTACATTTAAACAATGGTTACAATTGCAAATCTTTGTATATTTGATCATAGTACAAAATTCTTAAATGAGAAGTAGAAGTATGTTTATTGGTTTTGTAAATGTTGGAGTATAATGATCATAAAAATATGTGCAGAGAAAATCTATGTAGTTTGTGGTAACCAGAATAAGTTTCAAGCTATATAATGATAAAGGAGTTCTCCATTTTCATATAGGGAATTTCTTAAATTCTGGTCTTAGAATAAAAATTTCATATTCACTAAGAAAGACCTTAACAGAACTATCTTATTTTGTTCCCTGATGCTATCACAAAATGCCTGAAACTGGGTAATCTGTAAGGAACAGAAGTTTATGTCTCATGGTTCTAGAGTCTGGGCAGTATAAGGGCATTGGCTTAGTATCAACTCAGTATCTAGTGAGGGCCTACTTGTCATACCATAACACACAGTGAGTATACACTGTAACAGAACAAGTGTGCTAGTTTAGGTCTCTCCTTATAATGCCTACAATTCCATCATGGGAGGCCCTACCCTCATGACCACATCTAATCCTAATTATCTCCCAAAAGCCACACCTCCAAATACCATTAACATATGTGTTATGATTTGGATATGAGGTGACCCCCCAAAGCTCTTCTGTTAACGCAGAAATGTTCAGAGGTGAAGTGATTGGACTGTGAGATCTGTAACCTTATCAGTCCATCCTACTTTGAATGGACTAACTGGGTGGTAACTGTAAGCAGTAGGTGGTAACTGGGGTTTGGCTGGAGGAGGTGGGTCACAGGGGGTGTGCCCTGGAAGGGTTCATCTTCCCTGTGGCTGCTTCCCCTTGCTCTCTCTCTCTCTCTGCTTCCTGGCTGTTGTGAATGGGGCAAAACTCCTCTACACGCCCTTCCACCATCATGTTCTGCCTTTCCCTGAACCCAGAGCTGTGGAATCAGCCACCATGGACTAAATCTCTGAAACCATAGGTCAAAATATAAGCCAAAATAAACTTTCCCTCCTCTAAGTTGTTCTTGTCAAGGATTTTGGTCACCATGACAAAAAGTCGGCTCACACAATATGATTTGGGGGGATTCCATTTCCAACACATCAACATGGGGAGGAACAGAAACATGACACTAAACCCAGTGGTTTTTGGTATGAGTGAGGTTGTTCTTTGGTCACCACCCTATCAGCTATTCTCCTTCCCTTTCCTTACAAAACATGTTTCTGGGAGAAAAGATGTATTTGCCTGTATTAGCTTCCTGGAGTTCTTCGCTCCTTCACTGTACACTGTCCAGCTCCACCTCTGGCTTGGTGTTGACCTCCTGCTCTAGCATAATGCAAATCTCCCATCTGTGACCTCTCCATAGAATGTTGCATTTCTTCCCAGACCTAAAATGTGATTTCTGTCTTCTTTGAACTATATAACCTTTGAATGAGGTGTATTCACCTTATAGCTTTCAACCCATTCTAAAGTGTTCCAGGGTTTTGCTGCTTGACTCCCAGGCGGAAAGTCATATGAAGGCTCATGTCCCTCCAAGTACTTAACACAGTGACATCCATGAAGAAGGAATCAATAAATACTTCATGAATAATTTTCAACATTTTAGAAATTTATAGTATTTTGGGCTGGGGATGTAGCTCAGTTGGTAGAGTGCTTGCCTCACAAGCCCAGGGCCCTAGGTTCAATCCTCAGCACCAAAAAAAAAAAAAAAAAAAAAAAGAAAGAAAGAAAAGAAAGAAATTTACAACATTTTAAGTAATAATGAAGCCACATAATATCTGAGTAACCCACCTCCTTTTCTCCGGTTTTCCCTCTTTCTGTACTTCTTCTCTTTCCCCTTTACATTAAAGAGAATTTTGATAGCTGATAAAGTTTGTGTAAGAAATCAAGATGAAGCCAACGGAATCTCACTCAATTTTTTTTTCTTCCTCTTCTGGGGTAGAGTGCATTAATTATTCATTAAATCACATTTGGGTGAGTATATGTTATACATAAGTAATACACTCTTGTTGTAAGGAATTCTTACCAAACAAACTAGAACTGAAAGCCTCCTCCATGCTCCTTTATCTCAGAGCTAACTGCCATTGCAGTTTGATGCCTATGTTTCAAGTTATTTCTTCCACTCATTTTCTACCTTCAACAAAATCACAAACCAAGGCGTGCTATATAAAATCTTGATCAGGATAAACAAACACTGTAGCCATCTGAGTTCCTATTTGTCTTTCACTTTGATTTGCATTGACCATGTCCTTTAAGATTCAGTGACTCCTATTTATTGCTGTGAACTCCTTGACACAGAATGCTCCTGAAGGGATGTATCATTTTCCTTTTTTCCCAAATATACACACATGTTCAAAATCTTTCCTCTAAGTGCGGAAATTTATAGCCAACCAAAAATGCTGTGTCAGTTCAAGTTTTCAGAGCAGTACTGGAGGAGCCGAAGCAAGTACATTTAGCTAAACTGAGCAACAGCAAAATGATCATTTCTGGGGAAGATATGACTCAGGAAAATGTAGACTGCAATAAATAGTCTCAAAATTATGATTCTGTCATATGAATGTGATATAAAATTCATTTTAATCGTTAAGTGGCTTATTTGCATATGCCCTTGTTAAAGTATCAGACACTGTTCAAGCATATCACATACATGATGCGGTTCAATCCTCACATCAACCTGATGAAGTAGGTGCTGTTGTTGTTCACAGCTTATAGATAATGAAACTGTGCCTACTGTTTGTAAATAGTAGATCAGTCAAAATTCAGGTCTGTCTGACTTCAAAGCTCTTTTATTCCATTTCTTCAACAAAGTAATTGAGCTAGGCATTGTAGAATAAGCAGTCAGTAGTCCACATCCACATGGAGTTTACAGCCTAGCAATGGAGATAGACATTAATCATTCAGTAAGATAGATAATTGTTTGAATTAAAATTATGATATACACTATGATGAAAGGGTAGAACATATTCTCTGATAAATTCCAAACTCCTAGACAGTGCCTATTTTAGATGAATGATAAATATTGGTTGAATATAGAATAAGGTTTTTATGAGGGGACATAATGGGGACTCGGCCCTGTCTGGGTGGAGGCCAGGGAAGGCTTTCTGAGAAGATGACCTTTCAGCTGAGACTTGAAGGGTGACTTGAGCTGACAAGGAGATAGGAGAAGCTCGCAGGGAAGGGGTGTTTTAAGCAGCATGACTACAGCGCTTGATTCAAGGAAGAACCTTAGCAGATGAAAACAGAGAGGGGACCAATGAAGACAAGGTGTGGGGACTGGGTGAGTGTGAGTGGCCTGAAATGAACTGCAGAAGTAGGACGAGTTGTGATCACCCAGGGTCCTAAGAGTGATATAAATATGTTTATCTTGATTCCAAGGGCAGTGGGTCACCAGGGAGGGGTTTTAACAAGGGCACTGTGAGCAACAGCTTTCCAGTGATATTCTAGCCTGAGTGTGGTCAGTGAGCGGGTGAGCAACTGCAGCAGCCAGACCTGGACAAGGCTGAGGACAGTGAGGAGGCCAGAAGGGAACAGATACTCACACGCAGGAGTGGGATCTGAAGAGTAAGAGGGAGGCAGCACATTAGCCCGCATGCCTGTGCCAGCTGTCTGTTGTTAGAATACAGTCATCAAGTATTCCACAGGTGCGACTTGAAACAGTTACTTCACAGCATCTTCAAAAGTCAAGAGTCTGGGGACGGCTTGCCTAGTTAAGGTGCTGTGTCTTATGAGACCAAGTTCTTGGTGGGTGTTGTGTCATCAAAGTCTGAACCAGGGCTGAAGGATCTAATCTCACTTGCACGGCTGTTTGCAGGCCTCAGTCCCCTCAGTTCCTTACAGTGTGGGTCTCTCCATGGGGCCTGCTGGGCATGGAAGTTGGCTTCCCCCATGTGAGAATCCAGGAGAAAATGGGGGCGGGGGAGGCAGAAGGAGGAGGAGGAGGTGGAGAAGGAGGAGGAAGAAAATGAAGAAGCTGCAGAACCTATCTCAAAAGTGACATACTATCACTTCTACCATATTCCTCGGATCACACTGACTAAATCTAAAACACTTAGGAAGGAACTGCACAAGGATGTGACTACCAGGAAGGAGGTGGGCATCACTAAGACTGCCTCTGAGGCTAGTGACCACCACCATATAGTGGTGCTTTCAAATGAGGATAATTTATGGAATTTTGTGTGTGCACATGTGTCAATGTGTGTGAACAGTTTGCTTATTTTCTTACAAAGGGGCAGTTTACAAAGTTGTGTGCAGGTGTTAGGGAGACCACAAAGAGATAGTGCAAGTCATTGGAACACTGCAGGAAAGAGAATAACCAAGAAGAGAAGGACATTGGGAGACAGATATAGCCAGCAGCGTGCTCAAGCCAGCCCCTAGGACACATGGGAGCTGAATGTTAGCATCTTTTTCAAACCGTATTCAATAATGTCAGATTGGCACCCTAAAATCAGTGAGGGCATATCAGGAATAGTATGCCATGGAAATAAGCACACACTACCAATCAGAGCTTTTTTTTTTCAGAGACCCAGTTATTAGATGTTTACTAGTACACCACTGAACACAATCACACTCAGGCAACCTCTAAGGGAGGTTGGCAGACAGAATTCACGCCGAGATCTCACTCTTTTTTTTTTTTCTTTTTTTAGTTCATTGTACACAAATGGAGTACAACTGTTGTTTTTGTGTTTGTACACAAAGTGGAATCATACAATTTGCATATTTATACATATACATAGGGTAATGATGTTTGTCTCATTCTATTATCTTTCCTTCTCTGCCCCCTCCCCACCCCTCATTTTCCTCTATATAATCCATCCTTTCTCCATTCTTCTCTTATCTCCTCCCACCCCCACTATGTGTCATCAACCACTTATAAGAGAAATCATTCGGCCTTTGTTTTTTTGGGATTGGCTTATTTCACTTGACATGATCTTCTCCAACTCCATCCATTTACTTGCAAATGCCATAATTTGATTCTTCTTTATGACTGAATAATATTCCTTTGTGTATATGTACCACAGTTTCTTTATCCATTCATCTATTGAAGGGCATCTAGGTTGGTTCCACAATCTAGCTATAGTGAATTGGGCTACTATAAATATTGATGTGGCTGCATCACTGTAGTATGTTGATTTTAAGTCCTTTGGGTATAGACCAAGGATCTCACTCTTAAGATGGATGGAGGACCAGACTCATCCCAGAGGCCAGAGAACACAGGAACCCCTGTACATGTTCTATATAAACCATCCCTGGAGGAAGACAGCAGGGTAGAGGAGGATTCCACTAGAGAGTGGATCCAAGCAAAGCAAGGCTACCTATCAAGATGACTCTCCAGTATCTCTAGTGAGAAACTGTAGACTGTGACTCAATTAACTGAAAGAGAAACAAAGTATCATTTGCCATAATATCTCTTAATTATACTTTTTCTGTTAAATGCATTCTGAGGATTGAACCCAGGGCCTCACACTCATGCATGCCAGACTACTTTTCTACCAGTGAGCCACATCTCAGTCCCCTAATTTTTAAATTATTATGGTACTTGGACTGGAACCCAAGGGTGCTCTACCTCTGAGCTACTTTCCAAACCCTTCTTACTTTATTTTTGAGACAGGGTCTCACTAAATTGCTGGAGCTGGCCTCAAACTTGGAATCCTCATGCCATAACTTCCTAAGTAGCTGGCAGCCTAGTTATATATTTTATTACCCACCCTACTCACTCTTGATTTCCCATATCACTGGGGATAGATAGGTTTGGCAGACAATGGGAAACATTGGATTCTCTAGTTGGGTCAGTGAATGAAGTTGTTGTTGTTGTTGTTGTTGTTTGGTAAACAATAGAAACTGACTTTGGCTAAGTTCAGAGAGAATTTATTGGAAAGATGTGATAGCTCACAAAAAAAAAACTTTAAGAATGAGGTTCAAAAAGACAGACATGCATTATTCAAGGAGTTGAAAGTAATTGATGATCTCAGGATCATTGTTGAAATAAATCTTATTCCTTTTTTTTTTTTTTTAACCAGTTCTTGAGTTACCTTGTTTGGTGACCACTTGGCAAGATGAGGCCAGGTTCCTTAACGAATGGTCGTGCTGGACTGCCATGGGCAAGGAATTCAGAGCCCCCTTGGGAACAGGAGGTGGAATGCATGCTGGGAAGCCAGAGAGTAGGAAATGTCCACTACAATCTGGGATCCACCTTGCTCTGGGGTCCCTCCTGAGTTGGGGGTGGGAGGTAACTTTCAGACCATTAATGTGAAATTAATTGTCCTCTCAAAAATTCTAGGCATAAGGTTTCTACTTCAGAATGCCAAATGATTTGACATTAAGAGAGTTAACATTAAAAAATCAAAATCAATGATGATTTAATGAACATTGGAACTAAAAGAAATAGGAAACTGAAAGAAAAGCTGAAATATACCAATGTTTAAGATGAAAATAAAACACCATTGTTTTGTCAAATCTGGGAATGATTGGAAAACTTAGGAGTTAAAATGGAGACAGGTGATAAAATGTTATGAGTCTGGAGGAGACCTTCTGGTGTACCTTGGTAGTAAATATGAGTTAACAGAAAATATTTGGCCTTTAAGGACATGGCTTCTCCTTACCTGCCATGTTCTCTTCTCTAAACGTTGCTGACCCTTCAAGATTCAGCCCACCTCTCTTCTTGCTGAGGGTTCCTGGATTAAATCCAGCTCAAGTCATGATTAAATAATGCTTCTTGTCTATGTCATGCATTTCACATTTCCCTAACGTCCCCTTGGCTTGTTATTTATCTTGTATGTGTGCATCCTGACCCTCAGCCAAGGCCACGAGCATTGGAGGCAATATCTCTATCTCATGACGATAAGCTGGCTGTTGGAGGTTTGATGTAACCTTTTCAAAATTTGGTCTTTCTTCCCCTTTCTGGTTCCTCTTCTGTCTAAACCTTGAAAATACTGACCTCAACCAGAAAATACTGTCCCTCTTTCCTCTTTTTTCTACATGACAATGTTTTGTGTGAAAGATTAGGAGTGAGAGTATACATGTCAAAGCCCAGGCAGGACTTAAACTCAGATTTTTAGGTTGGTTTTTTTTTTTTTTAGGCCATTTCCACTACAAGCCAAGGACTCCTGATCACATACACACGCCTATGATGGTTACTACTCTCAACAGTGCTTGCCTTGTGCTACTGTTCTTCCTCAGTGATCTTATCCACTTGGGTAGTTTCAACTGTGGTCTTTTAGGGAAGGATTCTCCATCCGCCTCCAGCTGACTCATTTCCCAAACCCCAGTCCCATATTTCCAACTGGATGTTCTGTAAACATCTCAAACTCAGCACATCTGAAATCGAACCAACCCTCTGTGCAAACATACTCCCTTTTATTAAACACTTGATCTCCAGTTAGCACTGTGTTAGATGTGCCTTATGCTTGAAGTCTCAACAACATTTCCAGAATGCCCCTCTCACTCTCCCTCAGCCTCGATTTTTTGCCAACTCCTTGGTTGGATCTCCCACTGTGCTCCAAATGTCCCATTTCCTTTGCAGTCCCATGTTCGACCTTCCTTAAATTTCAATTCAAACCTTGCCAGGACATCCTGACAGTACCTCTCTCTCTGTTCCCACCTCAACCCATGCTCTTCAAGGTCTCCAGACTCCTTTTCCTGAAACCCCGATAAGATCTTGTCAAACCTCAGCAACTCCTCTCCCTGGACACACGCCAAGTTTTGAAGTCCCTCTACTGTGGCATGTGAGCAATCCAAGCTATCTACAGTCCGTAGCCCAAACAAGTTTCTCATCTCAACCTCTTCTATAGTCCCCAAACCCAATACCACCTCCTTATTTCACATTCCAGAATAATCCCTTTACTATCACACAATTGGCTTTGATGAAGTCATTCTCTTTGTCTTGAGCTGTCTTGCCACTCAGGATCTTCCTAAGACATCTGATGAATTTTAACAGTTAAAATTAATTATTCCTTTTATTAGTAATAACTACCCATTATAGAGAACTGAATATGTGCCAGGGACTTTTTTCCATACTTTTTTTTAAATTGTTAGCATTTTTTTAGTTTATTTAATTTTGATTCATTGAACACAAATGGAGTACAGCTATTGTTTCTCTGGTTGTACACAAAGTAGAGTCACACCATCTGTGCATTCATACATGTACACAGGGCAATGATGTCTGTCACACATTCTGTTATTATTACCCCCAACCCCAACCCCTCCCCTCCCGTCCCTCTATGCTATCTATCCTTCCTCCATTATTGCCACCCTTCCACCCCACATTGTGCATCATCATTCACTTATCAGAGAGACCATTCGGCCTTTGGATTTTGGGGATTGGCTAATCTCACTTAACATAACAGTCTCCAACATCATCCATTTACCTGCAAATGCCATAATTTTATTCTTCTTTATGGCTGAGTAATATTCCATTGTGTATATATACCACAGTTTCTTTATCCATTCATCTATTGAAGGGCATCTAGGTTGGTTCCACAATCTAGCTATTGTGAATTGAGCAGTTATGAACATGAATGTGGCTGCATCACTGTAGCAATCTGATTTTAAGTCCTTTGGGTATAGGCCAAGGAGTGGGATAGCTGGGACAAATGGTGGATCCATTCCAAGTTTCCTAAGGAATCTCCACACTGCTTTCCAGAGTGGTTGCACCAACTGGCAATCCCACTAGCAATGTATGAGTGTACCCTTTTCCCCACATCCTCGCCAACACCTGTTGTTGCCTGTATTCTTAATGAAAGACATTCTAATTGGGGTAAGATGAAATCTTAAGGTGGTTTTGATTTGTATTTCTCTTATAACGAGGGATGTTGAACATTTTTTCATGAATCTGTTGATTGCTTGTAGATCTTCCTCTGAAAAGTGTCTGTTCATTTCTTTGGCCCATTTATTGGTTGGGTTTTTAGTGTTCTTGGTGTAAAGATTTTTGAGTACTTTGTAGATTCTAGAGATTAGTGCTCTATCTGAAGTGTGTGTAGCAAAGATTTTCTCCCACTCTGAAGGCTCTCTCTTCACATTGCTGATTGTTTCCTTTGCTGAGCATTTAAAAAAATTTATTTATTTAATTGTTAATGGACCTTTATTTTATTTATTTATATGTGGTGCTGAGAATTGAACCCAGTGCCTCACGCATGGTAGGCAAGCGCTCTACCACTGAGCTACAACCCCAACCCCCATGTTTTTTTTTTTATTGGTGCATTATAGATGTACTTATTGATGGAAGTTGTTATATATTTGTACATGCACACAATACAAATATAACAATATAATTTGGCCAATGTCACTCCCCAGCTCTTTCCTCCTCTCTTCTCTCCTCTCTCCCCAGGTCCCTTTCCTCTACTGATCTTCCTTTTATTTTCATGAGATTCCCCCCACAACCCACCACCACCTTTCTTTTCCTTGTTCTTCTCTAGCTTCCACAAAGGAGAAAAAACACATGACCCTTGACCTTCTGAGTTTGGCTTATTTTGCTTAACATAATGGTCTCTAGTTCCATCCATTTTCCTGCAAATAATATAATTTCATTCTTCTTTATGGCTGAATAAAACTCCATTGTGTATATATCACATTTTCTTTATTCATTCATCCATTGATGGTCATCTAGACTGATTCCTTAGTTTGGCTATTGTGAATTGTGCTGGTATAAACATGACTTTGCATGTATCACTGTATTATGATGACTTTAATTCTTTAGGATAAATACTGAGGAGTGGTATAGCTGGGCATATGGTGGTTCTATGCCTAGTCTTTTGGGGAACCTCCATATTGATTTCCATAGTGGTTTACAATGGAAAATTTAATTTACAATCCCACCAAAATCCCACCAAGAGAATAAGTGGTCATTTTTCTTCACTTCCTTTCCAGCATTTATTATTATTTGTATTCTTTTTTTTTTTTTTTTTTTGTTCGGTACCATGAATTGAATCCAGGGGCACTTAACCACTGAACCACATCCCCAGCCCATTTTGTAGTTTTATTTTGAGACAAGGTCTTGCTGAGCTGCTTAGGGCCTTGCTAAGTTGCTGAGGATGGCTTTAAACTTGTGTTCCTCCTCCCTCAGCCTCCAGAGCTGCTGGGATTATAGGCATGCACCCTTGTGCCTGATCTAATTCCTAGATCTTTATCCATTTCAAGTTGATTTTTGTACAAGGTGAGTGATAAGGAATTTGTTTCATTCCTCTACACATGGATAACCCGTTTTTCCAGCACCATTTAAAAGGCTGTCTTTTCTCCAATGTATGTTTTTGTGTGCCAGAGACTTTACATATGCTATCACATTTAATCCTAATCACAAACCAGCAAGGCCATGATCCAATGCCATGAGACCAGCTGAATTCAGAATGTCTAATTTTAGAAGGGTAATAGAGTAATAGTTGTCCTGGTTTTCCTATCTGTAAAATTTGAGCGCAATGCCTCCCTCATGGGACTGTTGTGAAATAGGCAGTGTGTTCCTTTAGAATAAAGTCTAGCAAAATGCCCTTTTAAATGCATTTTGAGAATCTGTTTGTTCAAAATAATACTGGCTTGTGAGCAATACCTTATCAAGAAAATAAATGGATCTGACTTTTACAGTTACCTAATGTATTCCAGGAAAGTAATTTAAATGGTGGTGAGCACTTTCATTTTGTTGGCTGTTTCTCATTTTCGTTCTTTGCGTTTACTTCCTTCTGCTAATTAGTCCACCCTTTACTCAGCATTTCCTATCAAAAGCATAGACCTCTGCTACTGCAGGAAGAACACTTTCTTCAGTTTTCTGGCCTACATTACTATTAATTCATAATTTTCTCTGGCCAAAAATTATGCTAGACAATGATTCCCTTCTACTCTGACAAAAGCACTTCATGGTAATTATCCTAAGTTTCAGGAATTCAATGCAAAACCCAAAAAAACTTTATTCTTCCATGGATCTAGAGGCAGAAGGGATCAATAATTTAATGCTGGATGTTTCACAGTAGCCGAGACATGAAATCAACTGAGGTGTCCATTGACAGACGAACAGAAAAAGAAAATGTGATATAGCTACACAATGGAATATTATTCAGTCATATAAAGAGTGAAGTTCTGTCATTTGCCAGGACATGGATGTCAATGGAGAATACCATTAAGTGAAATAAGCCAAACACAGAAAGACAAACACCACATGTTCTCATTCTTACGTAGAAGTTAAAAAAATTGATCTCATAGAAGTAGAGCATAAAATAGTGGTCAGTGGATGATAGGAAGGGTAGGAGAGAAGGGAGATAAATAACAGGTACTAAAACACAGTTAGAGGAACAGGTTCCAGTGTTCCACGGCACAGTAGGGTGACTGGTTTACAACAATTTATTATGCATTTTATAAAGAACTAGAAGAGAGGATTTGAAGCTTCCCCCCACAAAAAATGATAATTATTTCAGGAGATAGAAATGCCAGTTGCCCTGATTTGATCATTATACATTTGTATACATGTATTGAATTATCACACTACTTCGTAAATATGTACAATTATTGTGTCAATTAAAAAGTTTTAGAAGATAAATAAGGAAAAAAAAAACCGGACTGAAAGGGACCTTAAAGATCAGTTGGTTCCTACAACCTGGGTTTATTTATTTATTATATTTGAAGAAACTAAGGAATAAGGAAGTGACATGACCTCAAGCTCACACAGCTAGTTGGTGACGCGACACAGGCCAGATCTTAGCTGCTTCTACCTACTCTCATCCCCAAGCAACCACTGATCTGCTTTCTGTCATTATAGATTCATTTTTTTTTTCTAGAATATCAGATAAATGAAATCATATGGTATATGATTCTTCTTTCATCCAGCATAATGTCTTGTTTGTTTGGTTTTCTTTCCTTTTTTTTGTACCAGGAAATTGGACCTAGGGGTGCTTAACCACTGAGCCACATCCCTAGCCCTTTTTATATTTTATTTAGAGACATGGTCTTGCTAAGTTGCTTAGGACCTCATGAAGTTGTTTAGGACCTTGTTAGATTGCTGAGGCTGGCTTTGAACTTGGAATCCTCTGCCTCAGCCTCCCCAGTCACTGGGATTACACGCATGTGCCACCATACCTGGCTTGTTTTGTTTTTTGAGATAGATTCTCATTATGTTGAATAGGCAGGTCTCAAAACATTGGACTAAGACAATCTCCTGCCTCAACCACTTGAGTAGCTGGGACCACAGATGCACGTCACTGCACCTGGCTTCAGTCTATTGATTTTGAGAATCACACACATTTTTGCATATATTAGAGGAGTATGATTTTTATCCTTGAGTAGTATTTCATTTTAAAGACATACCACAATTATGTAGTCATTCTTCTTACTGTAACTTTTTTATAATAAGTTTTAAAATCAGAATAATTTCTCCAACTTTTTCTTTGTCAAAATTATTTCAGTTATTCTTGGTCCTTTTAGAAACCATTTTTGTTAATTTTTATTAAAAAAAAAAAAAGCCTGCTTCAATTCCTAGTACCACCAAAAAAAGGAAAAGAAAAAATTAACTATCAAATCTCTGAAACAAATATTTGGAAAGTTTTGGTTTCAAAACTAAAAGAGAATTAAAACCCTTTGTTTGTATTCTGTGGAACAATGATATCCAGAGATGTAATGGCGTGGTCTAAAATCACATACATTTGTTCATTTATTCATTTACTTAAAAATTCGACATTGAGGATTGGGGGTGTATATAACTGGGATGCTTATTTAACATGGAAAAGACCCAGGGTTTCCTCACTACCTTGACACATACTCAAAAAATTGAACATTCATTTGAAAAACATTCACTAAGTGCTTATCAAATACCTGTCATTGAACATACAAACTAAATAAAAACTAAAAAGCACTGAATTCTGTATTTAAACATGTCAGTGTTATGGTACATAAATGATACTTGAAATAAAGCTGTTTAAAAAATAGTAGGATCTACCAGGCACAGTGGTGCACACCTGTAATCCCAGTGGCTCTGGAGGCTGAGTCAGAAGGATCACAAATTCAAAACCAGCTTTAGCAACTTAGCAAGACCCTGTCTCAAAATAAAAAATAAAAAAGGGATGGGTATGTGGCTCAGTGTTTAAGTGCCCCTAGGTTCAATCCCTGGTACCAAATAAATAAATAAACAGTAAGATCCATTTCTTCCCATCAAGTTAAATGGACATGAGATAAGCAAAAACAATTACAATAAAAAGTGAACATGCTATCACAGGCCTTTGGTCTTATCCACTTAACATTGAAGCACCCTGGGACTCAGGCCTTGGACCACTCCAACTTGTTTTACTGTGGCTACTCTCTTCATGAGGTCACTTAGTGTCATTGCTTTAAAACTCAATTGAATTTTCATAACTCCAAACTTTTTTTATCTCAGTAGATCTCTCTCTCTCTCTCTCTCTCTCTCTCTCTCTCTCTCTCTCTTCTCTCAAACTGCAGGCTCGAACAATTAACAATCTGACTTCTCTAAAGGGTAAAAAGCATCTCAAACTCACCATCCCCAAAACCATATTCCTGCTCTTCCCCTCCAAACCTGCTCCTTCTACAAATTTCATCCTCTCAATTGTATCTTTCCTAGTTGTTCAAGCCAAACATCTTGGAGTCATCTTTGATTTGTTTCTTTCTCTCATTCTCTACATTCAATCCATCTTAAAAATTTTATTGGTCTACCATTATCACACATCCAGAACCTGACCACTTCTCACTACCTCCTCTGCTGCAAATCTGGCCCAAGTCTTCATTTTTTTATTGAACTATTGCTTCCCCCTACCCCCGCCAACAATCCATATTCTGTAACAACCAAAAGGAAATTTTAAAAACATAGCTTAGATCAATTTAATTCTCTGATGAAACCCTTCATTGACTTCCCATTTCAGTCCTAATAAAAGTCAAGGTCCTCTTAGGTGTCTCCAAGACTCATAAAATCTGGGTCTCTATCTCCATCCTTTGACCTCTCTCTGACCTGCTCTACTCTTCATACTTCTGCTTCCTCTGCTCCATCCACTTGAGCTCCCTTGCTATTCTTCAAATATTACAAGCAAGCCCCTATTGAAGAGCCTTTGCATTTTCTGTCCCCTGTGCTTGGAATACTCTTCATCAGGTGTTCACTCCCTCACCTCCTTCAAGTCTTTGCTCACAAGTTACCTTCGCATTGAAGTCTTCCCTGACCCCCCAATTTCAATCAGTATCTCTCTTACCCTACACATCTTCCCCTGGCACATCTTCTCCCTTCCCTATTGTATTTGTTCCACAAGTACTCACAGTCTTCTAAAATACTACATACATAATGTACTTATTTAGTTCATTGTCTGTTTATTTGCATAGAGGCCCATTAAGTCTTGTCTGTTTGGTTCACTGAGGCTTTCCAGAATCTAGAACAGGAGGCATAAAACATTTGAGTGGGTGAATACATGTGACCAGTACTCTCAGAGAAGGTCATGAGTGGTTTTCTCTGGAACCACATCAGGGTGTTTTTGCCCCACTTGGGGGAGGGTGGTGGCCGAGAGGACGGGAAAGGTTGCTGGCTCATAGGGAAGAGTTAACCATAGAATTGGCAGTTGAACCAAGTTGTGAAGAGTGATCAGGAATTTTCCAAACAGAATATAGAGAAAGGCATTACAGGTAGATGGAAGAGTGTATACAAGGCTGGGATACTTTTCAAAATCACATTGTGGTGAAAAAATGTTGAAGGGTTGAGTAACACATTTGGTAAGTGCGGAACAGGAAGGAGAATTGGTGGGACAGACAGGAGCACTAGTAGGCAGCCAGCACCACCAGGGAAGACAGAGGCAGCCTGGACCTGCCTCCCAACTTCCTGTCCACTGACTTGTCTACTGCCCCATACAGCCTCCCTTTTAGTCTAAAACTTGTCTTTCTTTCAGGTATTATGGGTTGATGTCTTCACTACACCCATTTTGTGATCCCAGAGAGTGAGATTTAAGGACAGCAATAAAACTATGCATATTTTTAAAAGCCGAAAAAGATTTATACTTTAAAATAGATTATAAATTTTTGATTACTCAAGTCCAAAAGACTGAAGTAATTGAAACTTCAAAAGAAATGATAGTTGGTGGTGGCCAGAGTCAGCCTATTTTCATCAATTTTAGTCTATAGGGAAGAGAAAAAAAATGCCACACAGAATTGGAAGTAGATGTAAATTTGTTGGGGGGATTGAAAAATGTCTTTCAAAGTCTTAGGTAATTGGCAACTGACAAACGGAAATTGATCTTACATTAATTACTATGTATTCGCATTATTAAGTAATGAGTAGTAAATTGTTGCAATCTAATCATGGACTATAATATTCTTTTTATTCTTCAAACTACTTTAATTCCCTTTATTTTTAGTGTCAAAGCAGAAGATCTTGTTCCTTTTTATTATATTAAAAATAGACAATGTACAGAACAATTATCCATTCATTTGTTCAACCCACAACCTCAGGGAATTCTCTTCTTGAGGTAGAGAATTCATTGTGACTTGGGTTAGGATACAGAGATTCAGAGCTGAGTATGGGAGTACCAGAGAAGGGAAACAAAATCTCTGACTCAGGCAGTAATGAACCTGGGGAGAAAGGCACAGTGGGAAGTACCATATTCCAGGGGGGTGGGCAGAACCCAGGAACCAGATTACAATGGAAGTGGAGACAAAGCATCCAAAGAAGGTAGCCTGCTATAGAGACCTGCTATAGAGACCTGGTCTTGTCCAAGGACAGGTTGAGAGCTTTAAGATGCCACTGCTGGATGTTCCTTTCCCCTCCCCTTGCCAGGAAAAAAAAAAAAAAAAATGGGAGTTTTTCCCCACATATTTGAAGCATGGAAAGCAAAAAAGTTTTTCTAAAATTGTCCTAGGAAATCATACTAAGAAGACCTGGAAAACAATAATATCAGAAGTCTTTGAATTTTGGGGGGAAAATAATATAAAACAAAGTGTACATTTTTATACAATTCTAATTGAACTAGAATTCTAATTCTAAAGAATGATTTAATTGTCAAATCCTTTGTGATCTTTATAAAGTTCCAAGTTGACAAGCTCTTCTGGTGTTATTACTATTATAAACATCTGGTCAAGGTAGGCAGTATCTATTTAAGTCGAGATTCATATTTCTAGAGGAGACAAAGTCAAGTAAACAATCCTTTTTTAGAATTATTTCCTAAAAGGGTCTTAAAGAGTGTTTTGTTTTGTTGGTCTGGATATGGAACTGTCCATGTATATTATACCACAATAACTTGTAGACAAGATAAATCATTTAGTGATTTTGTCTATAGAATAACAAATAATGAATAATTCCTTTTTCATGTCAACATGTCTTGATAAAAGATGTTGGGGGCTAGAGTGGAGGCAATGTAATTGATGCATTAGTCTCATTCGAAGGACAGGGAAGCCAGGGGCAGTGGCACATGCCTGTAATCCCAGCAGCTAGGGAGGCTAAAGCAGGAGGATTGCAAGCTCAAAACCAGCCTCAGCAACTTAGTAATACCCTGTTTCAAAATAAAAAATAAAAAGGGCTGGGGATGTAGCTCAGTGGTAAAGCACCCCTAGGTTCAGTCTGCAGTACCAAAAAACAAACAAACAAACAAAACAGAAAAGCAAGAGAATTGAGTGTGTGCCTTTGTCACATGGGTAAAGTGTGGCGGTTTGGAGGACTGAGTGTTTGCCTTATTCCAGCATTTCTACAGCACACACAGGATTCCAGCAAAGGTCTTTCCAGATCTCTGCTTAGGAAGGCACTGTCTACCTCTTTCTGTCATAAATTGTTTAGCAAACTAACCATTCATGAAAGCAAACAATTTAAAAATTCTATAAAAATTTTCTTGAGCTCTGAATGAATATATCCAAATAAATATCATTCAGTAAGGGAATGCAGTAGTATATGATATTCTTCAAAAAGTGATGTTCTGGGGCTGGGGTTGTAACTCAGTGGTAGAGCACTTGCCTCACACGTGAGAGGCACTGGGTTCAATCCTCAGCACCACATACAAATAAATGAATAAATAAAGATACTGTGTCCACCTACAACTAAAAAATAAGAAAAAAAAAGTGAAGCTCAACTGAAGCTTCAACTTGTTGCTTGTTTGGTATTTGAAGAAGTCAGAGAAGAGACAGCCTCTTGCTTCACACCACTAACCCTGGGACAGCCAGCCTGCGTCCTGGGAGAGGGCTTCTAAGGCCACTCTTTCAAGCCCATAACTGATTCACCACATCCTGCCCCCTGGAAATGGGGCATGGCCATGCTTTGGCACATCTGCCTTTTTTGAATGCTCCGAAATGTTAACAGCTGCATCTGGGTCTGCCAAGGGGATGCTTTAGTGACACAAAAGGCCTTTCACTACAGTTCTCAATGCCACGTGTGGTATTTGAGTTCCTCTATTACTTTTATTCCTGAAGTTTGCTTTTTGTGTAAAGCCCTGGTTAAAACTTGGGGGTTGCACAGGGGGTGTAGTAGTGATAGAGCACTTGCCTAGGATAATGAGGCCCTGGTTTTGATCCCCCAGAGTCACAAAAAGAAAACAACAAAAAACAAACAAACAACAACAACAAAAACTTGGGGATGTCTTTTCCTTAGACCTAAATAATTCTGTGCACACAGACAGAAGTATGTGAGTACACTAAATATACCTTTGGAACGAATGATCTTCCAGATGGAAGGAGAACACCTGAGCTAGTCAATACATACTGACATTTTTAATGAGAGACATATGACACCTTACATTTTAGTGTTGTGTCCTTCTGCCTTCAAGTCTTCATTCTGCTTCGAATGTGAAGTTTCTTTAATCCTGTTTCTTAAAGGAAAAAGGAATTTAATGAGATGAAAAGTTTATCATTCTTAAGTGTGTGCTTCAGGGTTATTGATTTATTCACTTTGTGCCCCTTGGGGATAACAAACGAAAGAGAATATCAAGCTTACTTGGAAGTTGGCTGGAGTTTTCCCTCTTATATTTCTGTGCAATTAATGAGGACAACAGGGAAGCTTTTCATGAAAGTTGTATTTTGGGGCTTAACCTCATGTTCTTTTATTTTGGTGTTGATTTCTAATTCCCTCCTACCTAGTCATGTGGGTTTTGATTGGTTACTGCCTGTCAAAAACAGAGAGAGGATCAGGTGCAGTGGTGCAGTGCTTTGCTATAATCCCAGCAATTCAGGAGGCTGAGGCAGAAAGACTGCAGGTTCAAGCCCAGCTGGTAACTTATGGAGACCCTGTCTCAAAAAAAAAAAAAGAAAATTTAAAAGGCTGGGGATGTGGCTCAGTGGTAGAGTGACCCTGGGTCCAATTCCCAGTATAAAAAATAAAGACCTCTAATCCCAGCTATTCAGGAGTCTCAGGCAGGAGGATTTCAAGTTGAGGCCAAAATAGCTTTTAAACAGGGCTGGCTATGTAGCTCAGCAGTCAAGTACCTGGCTAGTATGTGAGAGGTTTAATCCCGAGTACCATAAGAAAGAGAGAAAGAAAGAAAGAAAGAAAGAAAGAAAGAAAGAAAGAAAGGGAGGGAAGAGGAGAGGAAAGGAGAGGAAAGAAAGAAATAGATTTTCTAACTTTAAAACTATGATGTATCTCACACAAATCATATTCCTAATTTCAGATTATAGCTTTAGTCAAGGGGAAAATATCACCGTATAAATTACTATTTCCAAACCACAATTAGTGTTATAATTATTGTTGTATTGTTGTATAAAAAATTAATTTTTATGTATGAATTAGTATTATTTAGCGTCTGACAGTGCCATTTTAGCAATATGTTTCATGTTATACCTTTTTTTTTTGGAACCAGGGATTGAACTCAGGTGCACTCGGCCACTGAGCCAGATCCCCAGCCCTATTTTGCATTTTATTTAGAGGCAGGGTCTCACTGAGTTGCTTAGGGCCTTGCTAAATTGCTGAGGCTGGCTTTGAACTCGCAATCCTCCTGCCTCAGCCTCCCGAGTCGCTGGGATTACAGGCGTGCGCCAACGCGCCTGGCTGATGTTATACTTTTTTATTTTCAGTGCGGGGGATCAAACCCAGGACCTTGCACATGCTACTGTGCGAGTGCTCTCTCACTGAACTACACCCCCAGTCCTAAACTGCTTTTTAGCCCAATAGAAATCAAGGATCTGTCATCAAGGGTCTTATTAGCTAGTGGGAGAAATCAAGTGGATGTATATGAAGACCTCACTACCAAGTGATGTTCCTCATTGCAGTAGAGGCTGTGGCCCAGCCTTCTTTAGAACTGTGACACTCATTTCCCCTGCTGCTGAGAGTGATGGTGACCCACAGCCTTCAGCTAAGCCCCGCCCCCAGAATTGTTCTCTCCCAAAGACAGCTGCCATGCCTAAAGTCATGCTGCTTCCCTGAAAGCAGCCTGTGTCCAATGACTGGTTGATGAGAGGCTCAAATCCTTGAGGAAGGGTAACTCAGAGAGAACATCCCCCCTCTGGCCCTGTGGGACAATTTGATCTTTGTTGCAGTCCCCACAGTTTAATTCCTCCCTCTGCCCATCCCTGATTCCTACACTTTCCTACAGGTATTGACCCCAGGGCACTTCCAATTATATTTTCTGTTTGCAAATCACTGTTATGGGGTTTGATTGCTGGTGAGAGCCCAGCCATTTCAGTTTCAAATACTTAGAAAATAAAATCAAGAGGCCCACATCTCGGTCTTGCTACCACCACCTTAGTGAGTCCTCTCAGTTTCCTCAAGAAGAGTTGATTGGACCAGATCTCCAATTAACATATCTCTAAAAGTCTAATGTGCCACAATAAGCACTCAATCTGGATTGCTCTTCTAAAAATAACTATTATCAACTGAAAAGAAGGCAGAATCAAAACTCAATAATTTGGATTCAGTTTCCCAAATCAATTACTAAATCTGCTTGGCAATATGAATAGAATTCCCAAATATCCTTTGACAACAGAAGCAACTATTGTAAATCATCTCTATCCTGAGTTTAATTCCACAGCCTTCAGTTCCTTTCTTTCCTCTGTGCTTATGGAGCCAGGTAAATCTATTCAAATACCTCATCGCCTTCTGAAACCTGGTCAATAGTTTCATAGATGGTCAGTAGAATCCATCTGGAATCAAATATCTTAGAATCAAACAATACTTTATCAGTATGCTTAAATGATGAAATCTGAAAGGAAGAAAGGACTTTAATATAATTTAATAAGGATAATATGGAAAAATAATATTAAATTTGCTAAATGAAATAAATCCACTAATTATGATATGAAACTCTCCTACTTACAGTCTCAAATCCTTGTTTTATCCTCTTAGATTATTTTTTCAATGATGGAGATATTTTTATAACCTTTGTAACACTTGTATTAACCCCTTTGTTCTTAGCAGGTACCTTCAGAGAAATTAAACCATCTCTGAGAGAGGAACATTGTCAGTTACTACTATTAGCACCGGGGTATGCTTGCAGTACTTTTTGTTTTATAAGGATGGGTTAGAGTTGAGTTCTGTCCTGAAGAGGCAAAGATGCTTGAGAAATATGTTGTCTCTCAATTGCACTGCTGTATCCTCTGCCTAGAATACTCCCCCACAACTTCTTCATCTGGTCAGTTCCTACCAATATTCACATCCCCAAAACTCTCAGCTAAGACATTACATCCCTGTAGAAAAGCTTTACTAATGCTCCAGCATAGGTGAGCAATCTTCCACAGTCTTCCACAAATGTCTGCCATGTTCTTAACAGACCCCAATTGTTCATCTCCTCCACTGACTAGACTGGGCAACTTAGCTCTGTGGTCTTAGCATGTAGCATGGTGTCTGCCGCATTATATGGACTCAATACCTGGCAAACAAATACTGCCAATCTTTACAAGCCAAGAAGACTTTTTTTTTTTAACAACTGTGCCACAACTTTAAGAAGCAAAGATATGTACAAACCACAAATCATCATCTTAAAAGAGTATAATAAGCCAAACTTTATTAAATCCTTCTTTCTCCCTGCTTAGGTACTAAATTGTTTTGAAAATTACATAAAAGGAAACAACTAAGTTAAATGGTGAGAAATTAAATGTCAGTGTTATCTCAGTGAGGTAACCATGGAGCTAGTCACACTAGTTCAAAAAGCCTAACAGACAACTAAAAGATTGGAGTCATTTTTACACAACGGCATCAATTTTACTCCTTTATTAAACTATGGGGGAGAAAGATTAATTTTTCCACATCAGAGGCATTTTATAGAGAATCTTTTAAAATGATAAAGACTCTAGAATGGCTCTGGTTGTTATGAAAAAGCAATAGATATTCAAGACATTCATCAGAGTTAAGTGAGTGGTTTTGGTTAATGCTGGGGATGAATTGCTATGATAATTCAGCCCGTGGTTTAGGGTTACCTAAGAATCAAGCGTGTGGGCTTTCTTTGGACCACGTTACCATATCAACCTTAACTTTCCTCCAGCATGCAGGGAAGACTTGAGGAAGAATGGTAAAAATGGTTCCTACAGGAGGAAAAGGTTTCAGATTTCCTTTCTTTCTTCACCTGCCTTCTGATGATCCTTGATATGCTCCTCCAAGGGGTTTGCCACCAACTCTGCCATCTCCTACCCATAGCCAGGATCCACCTGGCTTTCTCCCCACCTGGTTGTGGAAGCTGGTACACTTTCAGCCAGTGAGGTCATAACCATTAGGGTCGTGGGTGATCTGAGCAAGACTGTTCATATTTTTATAGATGAAGCATTTTTCTTTCCTTTTAAAATTTTATTTTATTTATTTTTTTGGCTCCAGGGGTTGAATCCCAGGGCCTTGGCAAGTACTAGGAAAGCTTACTACCACTGAGCTACATTCCAGTTACGTCATTTCCGTGGATTAAGATTAAGTCCTAATCCATGGAAATTAATTCCTAATTTTTGAAGTTTTAGGAACCGAAAGCAAGTGGTGGGAGTGGATCTGGGGCCCTGCCACTGCAGCTGTACTCCCCTCCTTAGATGGCTGATGTATCTTGGATCTTAGTTTCTATTAAAAAGCAAAAACGAAACTACTTCTTCCACAAAGTTTTGCCTAATGTTGTGGCCCTTGAAAATATTACAATCATAAGTAATGTTTTGAGAAAGATCACAATTATGAAAACCTCAGGATAAGTCATTTGAATACTTCATATTATCTGACACTATCAAACATTCATATGGCCACAACCTCCCGTTCCCCAAGTCAGAGTCAAGGGAAAGCAGTTTCAATTGGAACAGACTTTGCTCAACTAAAATTGTCCTGGAAAAAATATCAGCCTTCAGTCAAGTTTAGACAAGACTTTTTTGGTGGTGGTTAAAGATTGCTGCAATGGTTTCATGCTAGGCTTCTTGCCCCTTTCCAAATTGTTTACAATCACCCCTCCCTCCCCAGGGGCTTTGGAGTGAATCATCAACTTTTCTTTTTCAAGCACAGTGTTAAATTAGGCTACAGCCTGGAACCAAACATTTGTTCTTACAAGCATTTCTTTCATGTCATCAGCTGTAATGGAAACCAGAAATTCAGTAGTTAGGCCTTATCTCCAGCAAGGCAGAGGCAGGACAGCGGGCCTGCACTTCTACTGTTGTGTACCATTTAAAAAATCATTTTTAAGGGCTGAAGAATTAATGCTGAAATAGGATTTCAATTTTTATTGAAGGGCAACCCTTGTCGGGTTCCTCTCACCCTGCAGGAGCTCTATTTCTGTGCACACTTGAATAAATCCAACTCTTACACTCACTCATTGTTAAAAAATTAAACATGAATATTCATCATTTATTTTACTCAGAAGTAATGTATGTCATTTATACTGAGTAAAAAGTGAAAAAAAAACTTCTTCCTTTGAATCTCAGTCTTATATGCCTGTAAAGGTCATCCCACATATTAAAATGAACGGTGTTTTTCAAAGTTTTAGCTTTAAGAAGTCAAAGATGCTTTCAGTCCATTTTAATTTCAGGGAGCAGAAATTGCTGAATGTAAGAATACATAACTATAATAATGACTCCCATAAGTGGTATCCTATTATGAAAATCAAGCCTTTATCAAAGGATATAAATGAGATGGCATATGTAAAAGCACCTAGCATCATTTATAAATCCATTCATCCATTCAATAAACAGTGTTATCACTCTGCCGCAACACTGGCAACCAGGGATGCAGCTGTGCGCAAAACATGCCAAAGACCCTGGCATGTGGAGCTTCTATTGCAGAGAGGGAAGGAGGAGACAGATTATACACAAAATATACCAACAAATATAAAGTCTGTAATGTGATGAAATGCTACAGAGGAACGGAGCAGGGAAGGAGACTGCAGCGTGCT
Source organism: Glaucomys volans (assembly GCA_020662805.1). Classification (NCBI taxonomy): domain Eukaryota; kingdom Metazoa; phylum Chordata; class Mammalia; order Rodentia; family Sciuridae; genus Glaucomys; species Glaucomys volans. The sequence goes on along the minus strand of JAJEJO010005001.1, from coordinate 201,687 downwards.
AAGATGGGGAGGAAGTTACAGTTTCAAAAAAGACAGTCAAGGAAGGTAGTATTTGAGTGAGGCCATGAATGAGATGTGACTTTGAAGGATAAGAGGACTCCAGGCAGACAGAAACACAAGTGCAAGGGCCCTGAGGTTGGAATGCCTGGCAGGGCAGAGTGCAATGTGCAGGATGAGTAGGGGGAGGGTGTTCTGAGATGGAGTCTTTGAAATAAGTTGGAAGTGGGGACAAGCAGGTTACATAAGGTCTTTAGAGCATTGAGAAGCTTTGGTGTTTACTTTGAACAAGGTGGGAAGATTCTAAACCAAGAGGTGACATGATCTGACTTAAGCCTTTAAGCAGCCTATTTGGCCGCTGTGTTACAGATATGTTTAAGAAAGGCAAGGACAGAAGTAGGCAGATAATAGACACTGCAGAAATACTCTCTTGTTATAAATTGTATTTTACCCTTAAGTTCTCTCTTTTTAAATTATTATTATTATTATTATTATTATTATTATTATTATTATTTTTGGAACCAGGGATTGAACTCAGGGACACTTGGCCACTGAGCCACATCCCCAGCCCTATTTATTTAGAGACAGTGTCTCACTGAGTTGCTTAGGGCCTCGCTAAATTGCTGAGGCTGGCTTTGAACTCGCAATCCTCCTGACTCAGCCTCCCAAGTCGCTTGGATTACAGGCGTGCGCCACCACGCCCGGTTTTATTATTTTTTTAAAGTAAATTTTTTTAAAAAAATTTTCAGTTCCCTCTTTACTTATTCCACCTTTTAAAAAATTTATTTTCTTGTTCTTCATGTATTTGTAGTTGTAATATATTCATATTTGTAAGCAATACAATTGCATTTCTTTAAAACACTGAATAAGGTTCAGACATTTCACCATCAAGTCAAACTGGTTTCTCATTTGATTTTTTCTTTTCCTTAATTTGGGCAAAGGATTAAAAATAGTTTATTCTCCCTGAGCAAAAACAAATCGACAGAGGTGGATCAGAGTAGCCATAATACTAACAGGAAACATGTTTTAAGAGCTCTCTATGTACTAATTATAGCGCTAAACTCTTAACAATGAATTAGCTCATTGGATCTTCTCAATAGCTTGCCAAAGTTAGTACTATTGTCATTCCCATTTTCACAGACAAGGAAAGGACAAGTTAAATTATGATTTGAGGTTACATAGCTGGCCATATAGCTCGAAACCTGTGCAGTTGACTGGGACGTTGCATTACTGTATAGCATGAAGAGCAATATTTGTTGGTCAGGAGTATCCTGAGTGCCAGGACTGACTACAGGATATTTCAGAATGGGATGCAGAGTGAATAAAACACCCTCCAACCCAATCCTCCTGTGCTGGTTAGTACACAAATGGCATCTCTGTTTATAAATCAGCCTCTCCTGAGTTTGGTTTGCTTGAATCAGCCCCTCTCCCTCCCCTCCTGCCCCCCTCCACCTCAGATTCTACTATCACTCCCCAATCCACTGCCCAGAGTTTTCATCAAGCCCCAGGGTGGGCTGTGATGACCCTACCAAATCCTGCCGCCAAGGGCCAGCTTGCCTTCTCGGTGCACCACACTTCTGCTCAGGCTGTTCTGACTTGTTTACAGCATAATACAAATTTATTTGGGGAAAAGCTTTTAAGTTATTTTTATGCCATAATTTTGATTTATTTAGGTTTCTCCCGCCTAATTGAAGAAGCTTGGACATTCTGGTACATAAATCTGGTTTGTCATTTTGCGCTCTTGATCAGTTGCATCTCAGGAATGTGGGGTTCCTATCTTATCTGCCATCTGACAGGGGAAAGTGAGGTGGTGGACATTTATATTTTATGTAGTTAATGTGGCATGGTTTCTAGATTTATCTTTTGCTGTAACTTGGTGGGAAAATGCATTTGGAGTTTAAATAAACTGACAACTGACTCTACTGGAAAACTGCAAAAATTTTATTTTCAGGTTGGGTGCAGTAGCTCAGGCCCATCATAATCCCAAATACTCGGAAGGCTGAGACAGGAAGATGGCAAGTTCAAGGCCAGCCTGGACAACTTAGCAAGACCCTTTCTAGAAAGAAAGGAAGAAAGAAAGGAGGGAGGGAAGGAAGGAAGGAAGGAAAAAAGGAAGGAAAGAAGGAAGGAAGGAAGGAGGGAAGGAAGGAAGGAAAGAAGGAAGGAAGGAAGGAAGGAAGGAAGGAAGGAAGGAAGGAAGGAAGGAAGGAAGGGAGAAAAGTACTGGGGAGGTTTTTCAGCTTCTCTCTCTTCTTTTCTCTCTTCTCTTCTTCTCAGGTCTTTGCCTTCCATTGGATTCCTTAGTACTACTTAGTAAATTGTTTTTCTCATATAATTTGATAAATTTTTTATATATCACATATACTTTATGTATCTACCAGCATGGGTGTATGCGTGTATGGTATAGCAGACTTCTTTTATTTAAAAGAAAAATTATCCCTGCTCTCTAATAGAACATAGCAGCTGTTTACAGAGAGAAAAAGGTAGAGGATAGGGAACAGTGGTGACAAGGAGATTTTATTCCACTGTTTATACCACTCCCTACTTCTGGAAATTTGTACAGTAATTGTGAACTATCCAAGTTTGTTAATTGATTTACTGTTTTTTACATTTTTTTGTAGATGGACACAATACCTTTATATTATTTATTTATTTTTATGTGGTACTGAGGATCAAACTCAGAGTCTCACATGTTCTAGGCAAGTGCTCACCACTGAGCCACACCCCAGCCCTAATTGATTGACTTTTAAAAATAAATTACTCTCTCTTACATAGGGTCAAAAGCACCATATCATTTATTTTTTTAAAAAATAGATAAGCTGCACTGGATAATTGCTTTAGAAAAATATTACATACAGCTGGGTATGGTGGCACATGTCTGTAATCCCAGCTGAGTCAGGAGGATTGCAAGTTCAAAGCCAGCCTCAGTGAGGCCCTAAGCAACTTAGAGAGACCCTGTTTCAAAATAAAAATAAAAAGGACTAGGGATGTGACTCAGGCGTTAAGTGCCCCTGGGTTCAATCCCTGGTAGAAAAAATAATGATAATAAAACAACTTGTCAAAGGACTGGGGATGGGTGTGGCAGAATTCTTGGCCAGCTTTTTTTTTTTTTGGTCCCCCACCCCATTATGTATCATCATCCACTTATCAGAGAAAACATCCGGCCTTTGGTTTTTTGGGCTTGGCTTATTTCACTTAGCAAGATATTCTCCAACTCCACCCATTTACCAGCAAATGCCATAATTTTATTCTTCTTTATGACTGAGTAATATTCCATTGTATATATATATACCACAGTTTCTTTATCCATTCTTCAATTGAAGGGCATCTAGGTTGGTTCCACAATCCAGCTATTGTGAATTGAGCAGCTATGAACATGGATGTGACTACATCACTGTACTTTGCTGATTTTAAGTCCTTTGGGTATAAACCAAGGAGTGGGACAGCTGGGTCAAATGGCGAGTCCATTCCCAGTTTTCTGAGGAATCTCCATACTGCATTCTAATTGGAGTTAGATGAAATCTTATGGTGGTTTTAATTTGCATTTCTCTAATTACTAGAGATGATGAGCACTTTTTCATATATTTGTTGTTCACCTGTATATCTTCTTCTGTGAAGTGTCTGCCCAGTTCCTTAGCCCATTTATTGATTGGGTTCTCTGTATTTTTGGTATAAAGTTTTTAAAATTCTTTATAAATTTTGGAGATCAGTGCTCTGTCTGAAGTGTGTGTGTGGAAAAGATTTTTTTTCCCATTCTATAGGCTCTCTTTTCACATTATTGTTTCCTTTGCTGAGAAAAAGCTTTTTAGTTTGAATCTATCCCTCTTATTGATTCTTGCTTTTATTTCTTGTGCTCTGGGGATCATGTTAAGGAAATCTGGTCCTCAGCCAACATGATGAAGGTTTGGGCCTACTTTCTCTTCTATTTGGAGAAGGGTCTGAGGTTTAATTCCTAGATCCTTGATCCATTTTGAGTTGAGTTTTGTACAGGGTGAGAGATAGGGGTTTAATTTCATTTTATTGCATATGGATTTCCAGTTCTCCCAGCACCATTTGTTGAAGAGACTATCTTTTCTCCATTGCATGGTTTTGGTACCCTTGTCTAGTATGAGATAACTGTACTTATATGTGTTTGTCTCTGTGTATCCTATTCTGTAACATTGATCTACCTGTCTGTTTTGGTGCCAATACCATGCTGTTTTTATCACTATTGCTCTATAGTAGAGTTTAAGGCCTGGTATTGTGATACCTCCTGCGTCACTCTTCCTGCCCAGGATTGCTTTGGCTATTCTGGGTCTTTTGTTCTTCCAGATGAATTTTATGATTGCTTTCTCTCTTTCTATGAGAAATGTTATTGGGATTGCTCAGCCTTCTTAGGGCCTGGATTTGATCCCCTCACCAAACATCAGCAAAAACTTGTCAAATGAACCTCTTTCCAATAAACATTAAGCCACTGTCTTAGTCCATTTTCTGTTGTTATAACAAAATGTCTGAGACTGGGTAATTTACATGTACAAGCAGTTTATTTGGCTCATGGTTCTGGAGGCTGGGACATCTAAAAACATGGTGCTGGCACAAGCTCTGCATCTGGTCAGGGTCCTTCTACTGTGTTATAACTTGGCAGAGTGCATCATATGGTGAGACAGAGCAAGCTAGCTCCATCTCTCTTCCTCTTTTTAGAAAGCCACGGTGTTATCCTGGGGGTCTTACCCTTATGACCTCATCTAATCCTAATTACTGCTAAAACTCAAACTCCAGACACTATTAACATGTGCATTCAGGAATTAAAATTTCAATATGTTAATTTTGAAGCATAAACCATAGCAGTCATATTCCAGTAGAAATTAAAGCAATATATTCTAAAGATTATTATTATTATTATTATTATTATTATTATTATTATTATTTGGTACCAGGGTTGGAACCCAGGGTACTTAACCACTGAGCCACATTCCCAGCCTTTTTTATTTTTTATTTTGAGACAGGGTCTCGCTACATTGCTTAGGACCTCACTAACTTGCTGAGGCTGGCTTTGAATTTGCAATCCTCCTGCCTCAGCCTCCCAACACACTGGGCTTATAGGCATGCACCACCTCACCTGGCCCAAATTCCAATTATAAAAGATTTTAATGCGATACTTCTTCATTTTACATCAGTAACAGCAAAATACAAATACTGTAGCAAGTACTGAAAGACATTCATTACTAAATAAGCACAAAGTGTTACACTTAGTGGTGGCCAAACTGGAAACATTACCAAAAAGTGAAGAAAAATACAAAGATACTGTAATCAACGTTTTTTTAGTATGAGGAGGTAAAATAACAAATATAAATATTGTCAGGAAGAAGCCAAAATTATTATTTGTACATGACATTATTTACTTGAAGAAAATAGAGGAACCTGTCAGAGCTGTTACAATCAATGTTAGGTGGGTAGTTGCAGAATATTTAGAAATTAATACATTAGGTGCTGGCATGCAAAGGAAGGATGTTGGACCCCTACCTCACACGTCCACAAACATTAACCAAAAATGAGTCATCAACCTAAAAGTAAGAGGTAGAATTACCAAACTCTTAGAAGAAAATGTAGGAGTGAATCTCTGTGACCTTGAATTAGGCAATGTTTATTACATATTGCACCAAAAGCACAACCAACACAAACAAGAAATGGATACACTGGACTTGGTCAAAATCTAAACTTGTTGCGCTTTAAAGGAATTCAACCAACAAAGTAAATAGACAACATACAGAAGAGGAGAAAATATTTTCAGATCACATATTTGATAAGGGACCTGTATTCACAAGTTATAAGGAACTCTTACTATTCAAGAGGAAGAAGATAAAAACAAACAGCAAAGGAATGAAATAGACATTCCTCCAGAGAAGATATATAAATGTCCAAAAAGCACCTGAAAAGATACTTGCTAGGGTATGAATATTTGTGTTCCCTTAAATACATATCATGAAATTTAATCCCAGTCCAGTAGTGTTGGGAAGTGGGGCTCCTGGAAGTGGGGCATCTGGAGCCCTCAGGAATGGCGTCACTCTCTCTTAAGAGAACCCTTTGTCTTTCTGCTCAGCGAGGTCGCAGCCAGAAGTCACCATCTATGAAGACACCAGACACCAAATCTGATGGCACTTTCCTCTGGATTTCCCAGACTCCTAAAGTATTTCTGGTACTTATGAATTACCCAGTCTCAGGACACGATAAGACAAAGCTTGTTCTGTCTCAACCCCAACTATGTATATTGCAATTCAGTCCTGACCCTGACGACCAGAGTTAACACAGACCCCACAGTGAAAGGACACAGTCTCCATAACTGTCCTTACTTTAGACACCGGCCACACTTCCGGGCTCCCCAGGCCACCTGCACTTCCCAGTAACTGTCTAAAAATTCAGGGCTTTCCATGATCCATTTAGGTTTGATAATTCACTAGAGCAACTCACAGATCTCAAGAAAAAGCTATATTTGTGATTAAAGTTTCATTATACAGATCGGGAATGGAGATCAAGAATAGCTAAGAAGAGACACATAGGGCAGGGGAAATGGAGAGTCACTGCTAATGGGTGTGGGGTTTCTCATTGGGTGATGACAACATTCTAAAAGTTGATACTGGTGAACCTTGTGAACAAACTAAAAACCACTGACACGTACACTTTAGAAGGATGAATCTTACAGTATGTGAATTATATGTCAAGCTTCCATTTAAAAACCAGTCATACCATATGTGGTGGCACACACTATAATCCCAGTGATTCAGGAGGCTGGGACAGGAAGGTTGCAAGTTAGAGGCCAGCCTGAACAATTTAGTGAGACTCTTAGAACTTTGCAAGACCCTGCCTCAAAATAGCAAACAGACAAACAAAAAGGGATGGTGATGTAACCCAATACTTCAAAACAACAAGAACCACTAACAAACAAAAACCACCATTCATCAAGCTAGATAAGAGAGTATATAATGAAAAAATCCCACTTAATCAGAATTGGCGACTGGGTGTGTAGGTCAGTGGGTTATGGGGATTGAAACCATGGGTGCTTTACCACTGAGTCATATCCCCAGTCCTTTTTATTTTTCACTTTGCAACAGTGTCTTGCTAAGTTTCTGAGGCTGTCCTCAAACTTGTGATCCTTCTGTCTCAACCTCCCAAGTCGCTGGGATAACAGGCAGACATACTGCACCCAGAAGAAAATATATACTATTAAAAGAACAAAACAAACAAATAAAAAAGAATGAATTGAACATGAAACTACAGGCCTATATGAAGACTCTATAAATCCCAACCAAGGGTCATAAAGCATAAAGACCTTCATAAACGGAAGGCTAAACTATGTTTCTGGATGTGTGTGTGTGTGTGTGTGTGTGTGTGTGTACACATTCACCCTCCCTGCTGAGAATCAAACCCAGGGTTTTGTGCATACTAGGAGAGCACTCTCTCTCTGAGCTATACCCTCAACCCTTCTGGATATTTTAATATTATGAAAAATGAGTTCTTTCTAAATTAATGTATAAATTTAGTGGCATCTTAATTAAAATCCCAAAGAATTGAGTGGGGGCAGAAAATGTGCCAAAATTGATGTTAAATAAACATGCCAAAGAATAGACATGTAAGAATGATCTACATTTTGAAAAAAGAAAATAGATTTAAGCATTAAAGATAATACGGCTTTAAGAAAAATATAGAGATAAGAGTCTTTATATCCAAATATGTTACAAAACTACATGAATTAAATGTATTGTACAGCATGGGACTCACAGACAGAACAATCAGAATTGAAAGTCCAGAAGCTGATTTAAATTTAAGAATTCGTCATATGTTAAAGATAGCATTTCAAATGAGGAGAGAAAGGATGTATTATGGCATATCTGTTGGTGTAATTGCCTAAACAATAGGAGAAAATACAGAGTTCTACTCAAGAGATATAATCAAAAGTTTGGAAGGTTAAAGGCTTTAATATAAAAATTTTCAATGAATGCATAAATTACTGAGAAAAATATAATTTCTCTTAGATTATTTATATAATCATGGGTATAGATTTTTTTTTTTTTGGCAAAGCAACATAGGCAGAAGAATAAAAAACATATTATGCATTTGCCTGGTATGGCAATGCTCACTTTTCATCTCAGCAACTCAGGAGGTTGAGGCTAGGATCTCAAATTTGAGGCCAGCCTGAGCAACTTAGAAAGACCCTCAGCAACTTAACTAGACCCTGCCTCAAGATAACAAATAAAAAGGATTGAGGATGTAGCTCAGTGATAAAGTGTCTCTGAGTAGGCTAGTGCTCTACCACTGAGCTACACCCAGCCAGCCTGGGCAACTTAAAGGGAGTATGTCCCAAAAATAAAATTTAAGCTGGGCACAGTGATGCATGTCTGTAATTCCAGTGGCTTGGGAGGCTGATGTGAGAGTGTCTCAAGTTCAGGTCAGCCTCAGCAATTTAGTGAAGCCCTACAAAACTTTGTAAGACCCTGTGTCAAAATAAAAAATAAAAAGGACTAGGGATGTGGCTCATTGGTAAAGTGCTTCTGGGTACCAAATAATAAATTAAATTTAAAAATTTTTTAAATGGCTAGGAGTGTAGTTTAGTGGTAGAGTGTTTGCCTAGCATGTGAGGCCTTGTGTTCAATCCCCAGTATTGCCAAAAAAATATGTATGTATACATATATATACATATGTATGTATATGTATAATTATACATTTAATAACCTAAAAAACTTTATGCCCAGAAAATTAAACTTAAAATAAAGACAAACAGAAAAAAAGTAGTTAGGATATATGTATTTCTATATGTAGAAAGTACATATATATATCTAATAAATATAAAGACAGAGCTTTTAAAATTAGGAGAAATACTAGAAGTCAATATTTTATGTTCAGAGGACATGATTGCAAAGTTCATAAAAATTGTGAAAATACATTTATTATATACTTCACATTTTTAAAAAAATGACTATAATGATAACTATCTCCTTACTCTTAGAACTAAGAATAAATTGAGTGATTGGAATTTGGGGATTTAATTTCTTGAACAAAATTTTATGCTAGCACAAATTAAATTCTTCATTTTATATTTTATTTGTGTAGCATGATAATGAAGATGGACATTTTAACAAAATGTGTGTGAGGGTTTTACTAGCTTTGCTCAGGGCCTCTCAAGTCTTTCATTTTGAACTAATTCTCTGGAAACAACTCTGCTGTCACCATCCTTCTAGATGTTTCTCTATAGTTGTAAACGTCTCCATCTCCATCTCCATTTTGATAAACAAGAGGCTTGTCTGTCTTAACCCGTTATGCACCATAATCCTTTATATAGGACACCTATAAAAAACTTAAATTGAGGACTGGGGCGGTGGCTCAGTGGTAGAGAGCTTGCCTAGTAGGTTTGAGGCACTGGGTTTAATCTTTAGCACCACATTAAAATAAATAAATAAATAAAGTTATTATAAAAAAACAAATTGAGCAACAAATTTGCCACGTAGGGTCACTTTGAAATAAATGTTTAAGAGTTCCATGTTTTTTTCAGCCAACCCTCCCCCACAAGTTACTTTGCTTAAAATTTTTGCTGTTGAGTTTCGCCTCATCCACCCCTAAAACATAGGACTGTACTAGAGATTTAGTGGGCAGCTTCTACTCTTATGTTCTTAAAATCTACTCTCCCTAGAGCAGCTAGGGTGATTTTTTTGCAAGGGGGGGTGGTACTGGGGATTGAACTCAGGGACACTCGGTCACCAAGCCACAACCCCAGCCCTCTTTTATATTTTATTTAGAGACAGGGTCTCACTGAGTTATTTAGTGCCTCACTTTTGCTGAGACTGGTTTTGAACCTGCAATCCTCCTGCCTCAGCCTCCCTAGCAACTGGGATTACAGTTGTGCACCACCTTGCCCCACAGCCAAGTTCATTTTTAAAGGTTTATTTTTATTAGGTAAAACATTTTCATGATTCAGCACTTAACACACTATAGAAAAATATGTGCAGAGAAGTCTTACAACCCCTTCCACAATCCTTTCCTCAACCTCAGATGATAATCATGTCCATCTGATTTTTTAAAAAATCCTTTTAGGGTGTTTAAGGCAAACAAGCATATACAAACAAATTTTCTCCCACCCTATTACACAGAAGATAGCCTACTACATACATTCTTTGGTATCTTGCTTTTGTTCACTTACCGATGTGTCCTAAAGCTCTTCCCCAGGAGCTCTTCCTAGTTTATTTTCACAACTCCATACCATACCATCATTTATTTAACCAGGACCCTTTTACTGAACATCACATTGGGTCTATTTTTTTTCTTTTACAAATAATGCAACAACAAATAACCTTGTATACGTAGCCTTTCATACACCTGGAGATACATCTATGGGATTGAATCACAGAAACATGATTACAAGATCATATATTTTAGTGAGAAAAAGGAACGTTTTAGAGATAACTCTGAGTGTTACTTCCCTTCCAAATTCCCATACCAATCAGAATGAGAAGCGTTACTGAGATGCACAGGGCCCTCCCTTATCAAGCCTTTGTCTACTTCTTTGATTTCACCTGTTAAAAGAACAACTTGAGACAAATTAAATTTAGCAGATTTTATTTGAGCAAAGAAGTGATTCATGGATTGGGCAGCAGTCTGGACCAAAATTGGTTGACAGTGTCCCACCCCACCACTTGTGCAGGCTATAATTACAGCCAGAAAAATGAAAGTGACATACACAAACGACCTGAACATTGCAGTTGGCATTACCTTCTTCATAGTCATTTTTTGGCAGGTTCAGCCTCTGGTTGGCTGGAGGTTCAGCTGCTAGGATTTGCTGAGACTCTGCTACTTATTACAAGAGTGTATTTCCAGATTAGGTTACAGTCTGTTTACACATCAAGTTAAATTGCAGTTCTGTATGGGCACAGACATCTTTAGGCCTCTGGGTATTGTGGCACCTGTAATCTCAACTGCTTGGGAGACTAAGCAAGAGAATTCCAAGTTCAAGGCCATCCTGGGCAACTTGTTGAGACCCATCTCAAAATATAAAGGATTAGGAATGTAGCTGAGTGATAGAATGCTTGTGAGGCCTTAGGCTCAATCTCCAGTACTGCAAAATAAGCAAAACGAAACAACAGAAAAAACTTTAGGCCAAACTCGAAATATGAACCACACCTATGTGTTTCCCCCTCTCACTGTGGACCAAACATATTAGCTTTCCTTCATCAATATCATAGAATCCTGTACCTTTTGAAGATGGGTAGTTTCACTTAGTAGTTAATTTGTGTTGTGTTTGTGCTGCATTGTCAATGTGCATAAAAATTCAGACATCAGCTAGAGATCTGACAAAGGAGGTGACTTGGAAGGGAGGAAGCAGTGCTAGTTGTAAATGGAAATAACCAAGTGGGTTTTATAAGCAGTCATTTGACAAGGAAACATTTCCAGGTTATGATGACTTCTAATCTTCTATACAATTTCAAACATCAAGGATTCAAATAAGGAATGCTGAAATAATGTGCACTTTCTATTCATTCTGTTGCACAGTGACTATGGATCTCTGAGACATGAATATAAAATGCTACCTTCTATAGAAACGTTGGCATGGAGCTGAGCTCAGTGGCACAAACCTGTAATCCTAGTGACTGAGGCAGGGGGATCATGAGTTCAAAGCCAGCCTCGGCAAAAGCGAGGCACTAAGCAACTCAGTGAGACCTTGTCTCTAAATAAAATACAAAATAGGGCTGGGAATGTGGCTCAGTGGTCGAGGTAAGAGCACTGGGCCAGAAATTTTAAGTCCTGGATCCTGTTGCAAAATCTGCCACTAAGTAAGCTGTTAGGGATGAGACAAGTCATTTAATCTTTTCCTGCCTCATTCTATTGTATGAAAATGGAATTTATCATAATTCTTAATTTTTCACTTCTAGTGGATTTCTTTTATTCTCCCTTCCCTTCATTTTCATATGTCAAGAAATTTCTTTTCCATTTTATTTTATTTTATTTTATTTTATTGGTGCTGGGGATCAACCCCAGGGCTTTGCACATGATAGGCAAGTGCTCTCTACCTCTGAGTTAAACTCCAAGCCCAAGAAATTTTGTCTATTAAAATATGTTCATTACTAGCATGTTAGTTGTTAAAGATATACTATATATAATTTTTAATTCTGCTTAGCATCAACAATCAATTGCCATTGGTTGAGCTGATGTAATACCATCCAAAGCAAAGAAATTAAGTTTTAACTGGGGTGGTTTTATTTCTGTTTAATTCCTAAAAATTGAGAGGATGCAATTTGGGAATCTCTGGACCCAATCAACTATAAATTTCCTTATGAGTTTGAGAGGTTTATTCATATTTGTATTCATATCTAGTTTGGTGGTTTTTAGATGATAGTCAGAGGATCCTGGGGCTGGGCACAGTGGATCAGGAGCAGAAAAGGTTCGAAAAGGAGGAAACTTAGGTCTCCCAAACCCACTTTTTCTAGAGCAGTCTTTGTTCTGTGTATTGATCTCTGCTTATGATTTTCTTTGAAAAAAGAGTTTAAACTATTAAAAATAATTTGAGGAGCCGGGCATGGTGGCGCACGCCTGTAATCCAAGTGACTTGGGAGGCTGAGTCAGGAGGCACTCGAGTTTAAAGCCAGCCTCAGCAACTTAGTGAGGCCCTAAGCAACTCAGTGAGACCCTGTCTCTAAATAAAATACAAAATAGGGATGGGGATGTGGCTCAGTGGCCGAGTGTCCCTGAGTTCAATCCTTGGTTCAAAAAAATAAATAAATAAATAAATTGAGAAAATGTAACTTGATCTCAGTTATCTAGATGAGGAAAACAAGACCTAGGAAAGTTAAGCGAAATTCTTCTGATTATAGAGCTAAATGGCAGAATATTATTCAATCAACAAATATTTGTTGTACAGTGTGGAAATAAAAACTATAAATATAAAACTTTGATATTGTCTTGATCTTCTGTCTTGGTTTAAAAATGATGTTGGGTCATCATGGTATCTGATCAGGATATAAAGCTCTTGCTTTCTTAAACTAGTGGAGAATTAGAAATGACATTAATTGTGTATGTTCTGTTCAATAAGGCAAGGAAGAGAGAGTAGGAAAATATTTGCATTCTGGTAACTATAGGAGAGTAGACAGATGAAGAGCCCCTATCAAGAGACAGGTCAAGCCAGATGCAGTGGTGCACACCTGTGATCCCAGTGGCTCTGGAGGCTGAGACAGGAGGATCTCAAGTTTAAAGCCAGCCTCAGCAACTTATCAAGGCACTAAGAAACTCAGAGAGACCCTGTCTCTAAATAAATATTTTTAAAAGGGCTGGGGGTGTGGCTCAGTGATAAAGCACCCCTGGGTTCAATCCCTGGTACCAAAAAAAAAAAAAAAA